>MU621100.1:0-139207 GCA_025399215.1 Globomyces pollinis-pini | reverse complement strand
CTTGATGGCAACGACTACATTGACGACCATCAACATATTCAAAATGAGACTTATCCCAAGTTGTTGACTTTATATTTTTAGATCCAGCTGGTCTTCCTCTTGATTTCTTAACTATTAATGGCTCTTTGATATTGCCAACTGGCTGGCTTATCACCGCATTGGATCTTGTCGCAACAAAATTGATATCAGGGTTAGTAATGAGATTAGCGATGTGGTCAGGCATTCCATAGGGTTTTAAAGTTGCTATTTCTAATGGCAAGCACAAACCCTCTCTCCAATTATTGTTTTTTCAACTCGTTTATCAATTCATCTCTTGTTTTGTGCACCAATTCTGAATGCAGACATAAATCGTCAAATTCATCATCGAATCCTAAATCAAACATTAACAAATAAAGTTGTTTGGTTTGGGACACTTTATATTATTAAAATAATATTTTTCCGCATTGTGACAAGGTGTCAAATTAGTTTGAAAAGGTGTCAAAATAGAATTTTCCTTTATTTAATAGACTATAAAATTGTATTATTTTTATAACTGTCCTATTGATTCAGCTGGATTCAAGTATTGATATATTCCAAATAATAATTTTGGTAAGGTTGCTGTCCTACTTTTGGACAATTTGCGATTGGAAAGGATTACAAAAAGGTAATTTTCATCCAGACGACAATGTGTAAATGTAACATCCAACACAGAATCATAAAATACAAAAACATCACCAATACGCAAATGGTAGGTATCTAATTCCTCCAATTTGGGCACTACTCTTGAATGATTCAATAAAAAATTGATCAAAGGTGGTGAGTGTGACTTGAAATTCAACAATAGAAGTGATACGATACTTGGTAGGTATTCTAATGGCGGCTCCTATTATTTAATACATAGTATGTATTACATCTTGTGGATAACTTAAAACAATTGGATATGATCTAATTCCAGTGAGAGGTACAGAATCAGTCTGAGAGAATTCAAAACCTTGTTGAAACTTTGAATTCGGCTGCTTTAAATAAATCAGTGAAATGTTCAGAGGATTTAACGTATCATATATATCCAGAACACTTTTAAATTAGTACCACAATTAATGTACCATGCCAAATAGGAAGATCTGATTTCATCATGGAATCGAACTTTTGGTTCTGTAGAATGTCTTAAAGCTAAATCTTTTGCTCCCAGTACTTTATGAAAGCATAATCCAATTTTGATATGTAATCTTTGAGTCATTTCTTCCAACTTCTCTTGTAACAAACTCTTCACATTATAACGTGACTAATTTAAGTATACATTCTGTCAATCGTACTTGTATTTCCAATGCCCGCTGTTTCCATTTCATCAATCCATTTCTTGCAAAAAATAGATTTAATACTGAAGATTGTAGATCATGAATTCCAACTGCCATATGACCAGTCAATATTCCAGAAAGGACTTCAATCTCATTTCTAAAACTGATGAATTACAACTTTCCAATACCTAACAGATAGCATTATAGGTTTTAATGTAGAAAGTTCTTCTTTATCAATGACTTTGTTAAACGACTTTAGTAAGCTAAAGGCTCGTCCTATGTTTGGTACAGATTTATACCTTGATTGTTAAAGGTAAGAATTACAATTCAATCAATTGTAATCGAAGCTCTACAAGTTTTTGTATATCGTGTACTATCTCTAACAAACTTTGTGGAATATTTGGAGTTGCTTCTTGTAATATTAAATCATAGAGTGGCATCTACTGTTTATAATTTGATATTCTTACATCATGATTGAGAAATTCCATTGAAAAATATTGAGTCTCGGATGATATCAACTTCGATACTAAGTTGATGATTAATTCATATTCCTAGGATTAGAATCTATTGATTACACTTGATATAGATCCAAGTGCCTTTTGAGCACCTCTAAAATCTTGAATTGACAGACAATCGCTAACTCTCCTCAAAATCATCCCAACAATTTTCACTTTTTATAGGATAAGAAAAAGGTCTTTGTAATGTAGGAAGCTGTTTGATCATTAATCATGGTAAAGGCCTACAGCAAATCGTCAAGTATCATTGATTATCCATTTAAATTGAAGTTTAGTTGAAACTGATTCGTGTTCTGCAATTGACAAAAAAAATCAAAAAGAAATGTGCTCGCGATGAGGCTCGAACTCATGATCTTCAGATTATGAGACTGACGCTTTACCAACTAAGCCACGCCAGCACATCCTAAATTTCAAAATCTTTTATACGATTAGTAACCTCAATTCTATAAACAAATTACTCATATTGCAAAAACTGATGAAAACAAGCATCCTAACCATATATACTTATGTGATTAGCAAGCAATATTGATTGCCGAGAGAAATCCAAGTCATATCGGCACCAATTGGGTGATTTGTACAATATAACTCTTTATACCATTTTAACTATGAATTACATTATCATTCATTTCCAAACTGAGGTCGGTATACAGTTTATGTTGACTCAGCATAATATCACATTAGTGATGCAATCAATCTGTTTGAAGAAGAATGATAAGATTATTAGTTTATGTATTTATGACTGAAAGGCGAGTTTGTAAACTTCATAGTCAGATTTAACCACATGTACATTATGAATGATGGATACAATATGGTAGTATTATTTAGTAATTGCTTTTTAAAAGTGAAGTTTGCTGTAGATTTATGGCACACGATGATTGAAACTTTTTCGCGTCTTGACTTCACCCAAACAATAGCATGAAATGAAATAATTGTAATTGTGGTATACTGTAACCGTAACATTTACAGAAGGCTATTAGCACTTATGCAATATGCAGATGCTCGAAATTTTCAGAATGTAGATGAACTGGGAGTTTGTGAAACAGATTCGAGGAAAGCTAACTCTACAAAACTAAGAGGATAAATTCAATAATACCAGCATTCTATAATTCTGGTTCAATCACAGTAACAGTGATTGAATCACGAAATCTACATGAATCGAAAAGGTTAAATGAAAAATCTGCTTACCTAAATGGGTTATATATGATCCATCATGCCAATGAATATTTTTAATTCGAAAGTGGTTATGTTATTGTGATAACCTATTGATAGAAACCACACAATAGGCTGTCTGTCACATCAACACAACTATATCATCAACATTTTAGATTTGATCTTCCTCCTAGTCCGCAGCTGAAACAAAGTTGAAGATAATCAGGATTGATTATATTTTCATTAGCTGTAAGAAATCAACAAGTGGAATAAATGATTCGCAGGCCAAGAGAGAATTGATAAAGGCTTCCAAACGAAGGCTTTGATATGCCAAAGAAGCTAAGCAATTCTAAGCTTTGGTGGGTATCCATGATTGTTGATGTATTGTTGCTGGAGTTTGTCGGTAGTGTAATTTGTGAAGGTACCAAACCATAAATGAAGTTTTGACAAGCTAGTGATCAGTAAATCATATATAGTACTCTAATCTTATAAAGGCATGGTTATTGAGTGCTCATACTACTCAAGGTTTACTTACTATTGGAAAATGATGGGTAAACTTGCATGCTAGTGTTACCAAGCAGTTGAATATAGACAGTACTGAAATTGGCAAAAACGATTACTCGCAGATTTGTTTGGTGAGAACAAATCTGCTTTCAGGGGGAACCGAACCCACGACATTGTCAAGTCTTGGGTTTTTGACCAACTGTCGCTGATAGCTGGGTGGAATCCCAGGTCAGGCGTGGTTCGATCCGACAACCACCCTCACCTGGGGCCTGCCAGCACACTCCCTTAATTGGGCTTGGAAATTATCACATCATCTCATATTTACAGACAATAACTGAACCAAAATAGGTCGAGTATCAATCATTAAACTCAATTTGGGAACCAATATATCACACTCAAGTAATGGGGATCAATCTAAAAGCAAACCTATATCACTGTCACTAAATACATAAGCGAAACTAAAGTCAGTATTTGTTGCTTTATTTGAAAGCAGTGTATCCCTGATTGAAAGCAGTAAAGGTCTGTTTGTATCATTTTGTTGCTTCTTGATTCAATAATGAAATGGATATTGACAGATTTCTAAACAACTTCCAAAATTATTTTTATCAAAGACATTATTGGTGAACGGACTACAATGTTGTTCATGTTAACCATTTTCCCAGCTTCAGCGCTATAGAATATCAAAGTGTTATTACTAACTTGTTAAGGTTGGAAATACTTGTTTTCCATTGTAATTCTACTGGTCAGCCTTCGATCCATCCCATTACAAGGTCATATATATCACACAAGTTGCCATTGAAGATTCTACAGCGTTCCACAAACAACACTCATATCAACTAGAAATGGATGAAAAGTATAATAACTACTTGATACTTGTTGGATTGATGGTGTGCGCCTAAAAACACCTACAGATGTATGCTTTTGGATGATATCTCACGAAATAACACACATCAATCAAGATGGGATTTGTCTAGAAATTCCTACAGACTGAAACTGTCTTCTTAAACTGCCCCAGTTTCTTCTTTCACCAATACTCATGATCTGATCGTACAGACTTGAACTACAATGTGCTTACCGGCTTATGCTCCGAGTTACTTGCTCTACCTTGCGGGATTCATTGAATTATAAAACCCACGATATATATGGTAAATATACTCGCCTTGGTTTCAATGCTGTTTAAAATCTGGTCCATATTTATTTCCATTTAGACTTCTTCGTGATTTAGCATAATCACGAAGATGCAACCATTTAAAACCCACAATCACGATCAATTAAATCTTAAGTATCCGGATTGAATACTGCTACCTTTTACCGATGGTTTTCACAGGTACTAATAGAATTATATTAATTCATATAACTATTGAAATAAATACTAGATTCAAATGAGTTTTATTAAGTTCGTTGATTTAAAGATGCTGACAGTTAAGCTACATGAGTAGACTTGTCCTGGCCAATAGGATTATAGCAAATGTCTTACATCATCATCATGCCGATTACCTACACAAGGGACTCTATTGCTCCATGAAAGGCCGATTCGGATATTTCTATCGTTACTGCATCATTAGAATCTAATTCTGCAGCCTGTTTGTCATTAGTTTCCACAATCAACAAAGTTTCCAAATGTTCTTCACTGCCTTGAAGCGTCACTCCATCAGAATCATTTTGAGAAATGCAGGTGTCCGCTGAACTGAGTGATATTTTTGATTCCATATCATTACTGCCTTTTAGAGTAGGCTTTTCTCCCAACGGATTTATGACCAATAATACAAACTGTTCAACATCATGTATGACTTTCTTGGATACAAGTTCTTGAGTAACCTCTTCCAAAATCTCACAAACAGCCACTCGATTCTGTCCACCCTTGTTATTTTCTCCAGATGGTCCATTTTGATTGGCAGGTACTGTGGTAATAATGCTCGCTGCCACTCTTTGCCCTTCCCTTCCCAACAAATAGCAATTGGATAATATACTTGCCAAGTTTTTAAACCACTTCGTCTGCTGCTCCACAAATCGCTCCCGATCTTCCTCTAATTCTCTGAATGTACAAAAGGCAGTAGCTTCTGGATATAATGGGATCAATGCGTCACTTAAACCAAGGTATGAGGCTAGTACAGCTGGACACACTTTTGGTGGTTCAGCACTCCCATTGATGATTTTATCAAACAAGAATGCGACATGTTGAAGAATATCAAACGCAATTGGATCCTTTTTCAACAGTTCAAAAATTTCTCGGTCCCGCTCTTCCATTGTGTTAGCTTCCACTAGATATTGAATGAATTGAACACTTACTGTCGAATACTTCATTTAACTGTTGCATGAACTCTAAACTAAAAATATGACCCGGATACTGACTGGTGCATATTACCATCCAATTCGCCATTGCTTCTACGTTGTATTTGGTTTCACTGCAGCATCTTTCAATGCTATACCAATAGCATATATTTTTCAATTTGTAGGGCGGATCAAGAAACCACAAGGCGCCATTTAACCAACCTGTATGGTTATGATTATTGCATAACATACTCTTCTCATCTACGTTACATGTGTTTAGAAGTTTATGTGTCAAGTATCTGACATTCTTCTGGATCTTTCTCTTCAACTTTTCATCATCAAGACCACATTGATAAAGAGAATGATTTTGTACAGGAAGTCGCAAATAGTAGCTACAAAATGAAAACGAATGAACTTACTCTAGTAAGCCTTCCATAATCTCCAATATTTTACATTGAGCTTTACACACTTTCCAACTCAGTCTTCGATGATAAGGTGGAAACCGTTTCGTTCCGGCATTCACCCGTTTCGATAACTTTTTCATATATTCGAAATTGATTCCATTCACCCCGTCATAGAAATGAATAATTTCATTCATTGGCAGAAACTCCTTAACGTCAATCAAATGGAAAGCTTGTTACCTTATCCACATTGGTCAACGCGAATTTCACAACATCAGCAAATTCTTTCATAATCATTTTAAATATATAAGGTCTTTTGTAGATATCGGTGATGTAATTGGTCATTGATATAAGTAGTGAAAGCTAAGGTTGGTAATAAATCTATTACCAGTCTCGGTTGAATGTTCTTCATGGTTTGTAAACTACCCATTCCCATTGTAATTTTGAGAATAGAGAATAACACTAGAATGAGTTTAAGAGGAGAATTACCCGTTTGGCGACTCGCTCCGTTATACTGAACAGAGATGGCAGGTTTGAATTGATCTGCTACAAATTGCACAGTAGGCTTTATGACACTGTCACTGAAAGTTTTGAAGGATTCTTGATATGATTTGAGCATTTATGAGATCAGTTTGGTCAAGAATCAATTTCTCGATTTGGTATGATTGTAACCGTGCAGGATTACATTCATGCGCGCTCACAAATGATCTGAAGAACAGATATAATTTATGCAAATGCAAAGGCAAGTAAGAATGTGATTAGACATTTGGTGCTAGATGATTATATTTAAATCACTTTGAAATAATCAAAAGAGCTTTCAAGGGAGCATATGGACCTTCTCATGATTAAATAAAGATAGCAGTATTATAATGAAAATATTTTTAAATTACTGCTTATATTAACATATTGTTTGACGTCAGACGATGGTCTTGGACGATACAGAATGAGTCATAATGGGTTGTACAACTTGCAAATCTGATCCTCTTAATCTCGCTCTAATCCAATGACTTCTTCTGGTAGTATTTGGCTTGGAAGATGAAGGCGGGATTGGAATTATACGATTTTGGTTCTCATTCGTATTTTGAAACTCTTTCTCTGTACATTCATTGTCTTGGTTTGGAGTTGATGGGGCGGTGTTTGGTCTGCTAAAATCTGGCAATTCCAACGGTTTATCGAGATCTTGCATTTGCTGCAGCAAGTCCTTCATTTCCGGATCCAATTCATCGTCACACTCATCAATTGACGATTTTGAGGCATGAGTAGACACTGGTAAAGGTCTATTTAACAATGGTCTGCGGTGAGTCATTGAGTGATTTCCACTGAATTTAAACTATGTTTAATAGATGGAATGATACCTCAATAGTATCCAATAGCTTCTTAAAGATGGTCAAATCTTTTGTATGTGACAATTCTACTAATAAATTACTGTAAAAATAAGTATTATGAAGTGTTTACTGGTCTCGTACTTCTTGCTCCATGTCTAACTTGAGTTGATAATCGTTTATCCTGTCTTCATTATATCTCTTCATTGATTCGAGATACTCTCTACGTGATTAGATTCTGGCAGATTACCTTATTTTTTTAATATTTAATGGATGCTTTGATTTTATAAATTCAAAATTGGTGGATTGATTCAAAGTGATTTCAAGGCCTTTCGTGCGTTCTAAATCCTGACAAATTTACTTTATTGTCCTTCATACCTTTCTTATATTGTTGATGATAGAATTTAATCTCTGTTTAATCATTAAATCTGTTAATTGTGAGCTTTCCCACAGTCTAGTAGGTCCACAGATCAACTAAAATACTGTATTAATATTATAAAGGTCTTTTACCTTTTCTGTATCGTGTAAATGCTCCTTGTATATACTCTCCATCCAAATTCTTTCTTGTTCCAATTCCTCCGTCTGAATAATTAGACTTTCTCCAACCAATTCACGTATTTGTGAGTTTGAAGAGTCATTTAATTTCTCTATCAAAGTCTCTCTCTGTTTTTGCTGTAGTTGTGGAAGTTGTTTTAGCTTTCCTCTAATCATAGTGGAAATTTTCACGAAAATGACTCCTGAAAACAGAAACCCAACTCAACAAAATGATGAAATTACACCAAAGAAAGTGATGATTGATCATGATGATCAAGTAGAATTGAATGAATTGATTTATGCTTGTTGTCCAGAACTTTCCTCTCAAAGATACACTTCTTTCTATACTTATTCAGATTGGGATACTAATGCTGGTTATCAAGGTAGATTAGAAATTGGATCATACATATTTGAATCATCCGGTTTGCAAAATTCCAAAGAAAAGGCTAATGAAGCTTCAACTTCCTTTGCCAAAGAGTTTTTCAGGGCAATGCTGGACTCACAAATGTCAATAAACGATTCAACAACAGTTGAATCACCCAAGATAAATATCACTGCGACTGGGACTTCAACTGTTAAATCAAGTCTACAGATATTGCAGGAATATGTACATGCTCGACAGATGAATTTGGAGTGGGATTTACTATTAGATGATCGAAAATTGGGATACAAGTTCAAATTAAAATTAGGAGACAAGATATTCGAATCTGACATTCATTCCAGGAAACAACTTGCAAAACAACAATGTTCGACGGTATGACTATAAGATCACAGCTTAATTAAACTAGATGGCGTTAGATTCCTTCAATATCACTGTTAAATCAGAAACTAGCAACGTTACTACGAAAACTCCAAAAAGTAGCGTCACTATACTGCAAGAGTATTGTCATCGGAATTCCTTAACAACAAACTACAGTTATAATGATAAGCAACCGTTCATTTGTACGTTGAATATTAAAAATACACAAGTCGGTAGTGTTTCGCAGTTCACTAGTGGTCCGAGCGCTAGGAAAGCCGATGCCAAAGCTGAAGTCAGCTCGAAAGCTTTGAATGATACCACTTGGAGACAAGCAAGTCTTTAAGAGATTTAAAATGCTTGACTATTGATTACTTTCGAATACAGATACCATTAAAGTATATTTCACCTGATTGATTGTTAACAGTGAATCTGTTCAGCTTGTCTTATTTTGAAAAGTGTTGTAAAAAGCTTAAAGCATAAAATTCAGCAGAAACCTGAGTTATTAAACAGTTTAAGGGGAACAGTCAGCACAGATAACCTAAATAGGCATCAATCTTCAGTGGTTCTTTTGGCCAAACATGAGTACATCCATGTGATAAAAGCATCACTTTGTGTTTAACCAAAAGGGGAAACATCTCAGTGAAATAAAATCAACGAAAATCATACACAAAAAAAAAAAAAAAAAATAGAAAGACAAAACACTGTATTTTCTTCTAATCAATTGTAAAAGCAGTTTATTGAATAACACAAAAGCATATAAGGTTAATTTAAGAATTATGTTGAGCATTGTCATTTTGATGATCGTACAGATCTTCAGAAACATGCTGTTGATGTTGAAGATGTGGAGGAACCATTGGTGAAGAAGTACGCTGAATTAATGGAGGCTGTCCTGGCAATTGAGGGGATGATCTACCATTATTATTGACCAAATGGGAATATTGTGGATTTTGGGAAATTTGATAATTGTTTGGGTAAACGTTATAAATTTGGGAAGGAGAAATAGGCAACCCAGCTGAATTATAAGAGTTTTGATATTGTGAGTTCATATTGTTTGGAATGTAGTTATTGAGTAACATATCAGATGGATCAGGTAAAATACGACTGTGAGGGGAATCCATTGATTCAGAGTACGGTACTGACATTGCAGAAGATGGACGAGGGGCTGGGGAGTGGATCGGGGTAGGCTGATATTGAGGATAGGTCATTTGCGGCATTTGATTAGCAGGAGTGGAAGAAGAAGATTGCGCCTGAGGGTGTTGCATAGAATCCAAAGCAGGAGTATCTCCAGCGTTCAAACAAGCTTGAATCATGTTTTTTCCTTCTGGTTTAGTAATAAGAGGTTGAAGTTTAGGAGTAGCAAAGGTATAGACGTGACCAGTTTCGGAAGCAACTAGAAGTAAAACTTGAGTTCCAGTTAGAGTAGACAATTCATAAGCCTGGATAGGTTAAAACGAATGATTAAGGTACCTTTTTCATGATCCCAGCCTTTCTCTTTGAAAAGGTGATATGACGACGGGATTTATCTTCAATGTATTCAATTTTAATCTTTCTACGACCAATCTTTTCTTTCTCATCATCATCTTCATCAGCAGCAAAAGTATCCAATTCCAATCCAGCAGTTCTAGCATCTCTCTTGTTTGCGTTCAAAGGAGATTTGACAGGTTGTAAAGTGCCCCCTCCATAAGGTTTTCTCTGTTGTTGAGAAGGGACATAAGAGTTTGATTGTTGTGAATATTGCGAATCTCCATAGGATGTCGTCATGTTATTATTTAGCATTTCAAAAGAATTTTCCCAATTGGTTCTTTCTTAAACAGGATTCCTGAAACGGCGTGGCGAAGCACTTCTCCCAATTTAGGCTTGGGTGGCACTAGTGAATCAAGTCCCTTGATCTGTTGTTTCACCCTCACAAACCATGAAACTACAGACCAATTTACTATCAACAAATATCACATTCTCTTAATTAAGGTCGCTGCTCAACACACTAACGTAATTCACCAAATTACGTGTTTATTTCTACTACTTTTGGCTTGGGTGTTCCGAAATGCGCAACACAGACGATCTCTTCCCTTCCCGCTTTTTTACAACATGTTTTGCAAAATTGGCGTGTGCATTTATCAGAACCAACGTTGGGACATATTTTACAGATTAGTCGTGGGGCTAACTGTTATCGCCGTTCTTCTACTTACTCTTTTTGGGCTTCTGCACTTGTGTGTTCTTCCTCTTGTTTGATGTTGTTTTACCATTTGATAAATCTGATTCATTTGTTTCATTGGCAGAAGATGTCATAGGCTTGTTCTTGTCTAAATTGGGATGTGTAGACACCACAGAGTTCCTTTCCACAATCGGTTCAATAGGTAGTGGCTTTCTAAAGAACGGTTGTGCGACCCAAAAAGGATATTGTCGAATTGTATCAACAGTATCATAAGTGTCATTATACTGATGTTTATCGGATCCTGTTTCTTCCTAACTGTAAGAATTCAAATGTTTACGATAATACGAGACTTCATTTCTCTGACAATTTCACCAAGATCTTCAAATGACCTTACAACACCTAACCGATCACGCAGGTCGATGTGCTTTGGTAAACTAATGGTAAAGATATATCACAAGAATACCAAGCATGGAATAATTTAAATATATGTGCCTTTGCTTGATTATGGGTGGCAGAACCTGGAACATCATTACAAATCTGTAGATACTACGAATGTTAGTTTACGAAAGTCAATCACTTTTTCTGCAAGATACCATGATGCGTAACTTTCAGGGACAAACAGAGCCGGATTGTACAGATTTCCCTCTAATTGGTTAGGCTATTGACAAATTAAATACCGGCAGACATAACACCGTCAACTCCAGTCTCATTTATGCATCTTTCGATATCTTCAAAGTAAAGTATATTTCCATTTGCAAACATTGGGATTTTAACTGCTTTTCTAAACATCAAACCGTGTTAATACATACCGAATCGCAGCAATTTGTTCCCAATTTGCAATTCCGGTTAGTTGACCTTTTTGCTCACGCAATCTTCCATGTACAGTTAACAGCTGACAACCAGCATTTTCCAACATTTTTGCATATCTAATTGATTTTTCGACTTCAGGGAAAACTCTTATTTTGCATGTAATCGGGACTTTTAATTCTTTGTTTAGCAATGATACTGTCATTAAATAAATATTTCAAATACCCATTGATGCAATCAATTCCCAATTCTCTTCATCCATCAAAAATGATCCATAGTGTCCCCGTTTGGCTATATGTTGTGGACACCCCAGATTTAAATCAACTGCTGCACAATCATTTTCGACAAATTTAGCAGCTTGTAATAAGCATTGAGGGTCATTTGCACAAAACTATTTATCAACGTGAGATTTCTTCTAATACTTGAACAATCAAAGGAGTATCAGTTTCGTTATAAACCCAATTTTCTTTTCTGTATTTGGAGTTTTCAGCAAACAACTTTGCATGGAACATTGGTGTATAAGTAACTTGTGCGTTAAACTCTCTGGACAATAATCGCCAAGCTAATTCGCTCTGGTCTACCATTGGAGCTACGATATATTTTGGTGATTTAAGAACCTTTTCATAGAATTCATACCCTTCCAATTTCATATTGAATGTTTGAAGTTCAGTCTTTTTGGGTTCTTTTTTTTTGTTTTTGTTTTGAAACTTCTCTCAACAATTGGGAAACTATCAAATCTAATCAAATGGTGAACTTCTATTTATAATAGATGATCAAAAAAAATTGGAGTTGGCATGTGCCAGTTCTTTGTAAATCTAGTCAATAAAATCTAAGATGGCATAGTTCTTTTTGAATGATTTCAAAGCGATAAAAACTATAATGTCCCATTTCAATTCTAAAAACATAACCATAAGTTGAACTTGCATTTTTTTTTTGACAATTTCAATGAGGATCTTTGATAACAAAGAGTCTAGATTTTCCATTTACAAGCAGTTCAAGGTTGACAAAAAGGTTGGAGAAGGTACATATGCAGTGGTTTACTCCGGATTGGCAATTCCCAAAGATGAATCCACCAAGCAACAGAAAATCGCAATTAAAATGATTAAACCTGGAATGTTTGCTGATGGATTAGACATGTCAGCCATCCGAGAGATAAAGTACTTGAAGGAATTAAAGCATGACAATATAATCAACTTGATTGATGTATTTTCATATAAACAGAGACTTAGTTTGGTGGTTGAATTCTTGGAAGCAGATATGGAAACAATCATTAAAAACAGAGCCGTAGTTTTTAGTGGTGCTGATATTAAATCTTGGATGTTGATGATGATGAGAGGAGTTAATCATTGCCATCGCAATTTTATTTTACATCGGGTAATCCATATTGGATATTAAACGATACAAGGATTTGAAACCGAATAATTTACTCTTAGCTCATGATGGAACTTTAAAAATTGCCGATTTTGGGTTGGCAAGGTTATATGGCGATCCAAGTCATACAATGACATCTCAAGTGGTCACCCGATGGTATCGCTCGCCTGAATTGTTGCTGGGGGCTAAGCATTATGGTGGTTCGGTTGATGTTTGGTCTTGTGGTTGCATTTTTGCAGAGCTGATGTTGAGAACTCCTTACTTTGCGGCGGAAACTGATATTGGTCAGTTAAAGACAATTATGAATGCTAGAGGTACCCCGACAGAAAAGGATTGGCCAGTTAGTTTATCTCTATTAATACATAGGGAATGAAGTTACTACCAGATTATTTTGAATTCCAAGTGGTAAAAGCTACACCATTACGGTCGATCTTTTCCGCCGCAGGTCAAGATGCACTTGAACTACTAGATACCATGCTTGCATACGATCCTTTGAAAAGACCAACATCAGAAATGGTTTGCTATTTATACTCATTTTACATAGATATTGGATCACTATTATTTCAAAAATATACCTAGACCCACGAACCCGTCAAAACTTCCCAAAGATACCAAAGTAGTAACGAAAATCGAAAAACCAGTGGGATTGAAGAGAAAAGCTGATGATAATACAGAATCACAAGCACCTGCAAAGCTTGCCCGCAAATTGTTTTGATTCAGACCGATATAATATAGTAAATACCTCACGAAGTTCGTATTAACTGTGAGTTTGCATGAATGTAATTCCGAATTGCACCACACCAGTACGGCAAGTAAAGACTTGGATGATTATGAAGCGATTTAGTGATGTAATGCAATTCTGACATGGTTATAGAATTTCAAACAGATATTTCTGTCATTGAATGAAACCATTCGGTTCAAAGAAATGGATAAGATAAAGTTTAAATATATGAAAGTATGATCAGAGTAACTACTGAATTATGGAAAGAATGAAAGATAAGCTGGTAGGCGTCTGCTGTAAGCTGTCCTATTTCAAAGTGATGGTTAGCAATAATCAAGTGGGGGTATACTCAAGATTCCGTATCACATTTATATTCATTCGAGTTTATATTCAAAATTATATGTTATAATATATTCCTGATCATCCTAAGATGATATTTGGTAGCTGGAAGTAAACTGGGAGAGTTTAAGATGACAATTTAAGAGATTTGTTGATGGAAATTGAGGTTGCTGATTGTATAAGAGATTTTGAAATTTAGGATGTGCTGGCGTGGCTTAGTTGGTAAAGCGTCAGTCTCATAATCTGAAGATCATGAGTTCGAGCCTCATCGCGAGCACATTTATTTTTGATTTTTTTTGTCAATTGCAGAACACGAATCAGTTTAAAATAAATTTCAATTTCAAATGGATAATCAATTATACGTAACGATTTGCTGAAGGCCTTTACCACTGATTAATGATCAAACAGCTTCCCTGCATTATAAAGACTTTCATTTCTTTTTGATTTTTTTGTCAACTAACTCCATCTTCAAACTATTCTGTTCTGCATATCATGTGAATTTGGTGCTATGGAAAGAATGAATAGGAGTAATAACGAATCACTCAGTAATTATAGCAAACACATTTCTTTCCATATTTTTCCTGTTGGATCTGTGTTGGTTATGGAGCATAAAGTATTTTAAAATGCACAATGAAATTATAACTTGCTAAAAATATACAATTTTTAGATATGCGTCTAATTTTCCATTTCGTTTCTTTACAAAAAATAATTCACCCACTTCCTAATTTTAAACAATGGCAACAGAACAGTCGCCATTACTACAACAACATACAGAAATTTTAGAATCAACACCTTTGCATAAGTACGAAAGACTAAATGAGTGCATCAACAAGATTGGAATGGGTGATTATCAGTGGAAATTATTCGTTCTTTGTGGTTTAGGATGGGCCGCAGATAATATGTGGTTTCAAGCTATTGCTGGTGTGTGCATTATTGATTGATTTTAGTCATTTTACCGAAAGTGAAGGAACAATGGAATTTGACTGGATTGGAAATCGGCTTAGGCAGCAGTTTGGCATTGATTGGTGCTATGATAGGCGCTTTATTATGGGGTTACTTCAGCGACAAATTCGGTCGCCAACCTGCATTTGTGTTTACTCTAATTATAGCCGCTGTTGGTGGACTTGCAGCAGCAGTTTCTCCGAACAAGTATTGCTTTTGGGTCTCTCTCACCGTATTGGGATGCGGGATCGGAGGAAATTTGCCTGTTGATGGTATTCTAAAGAATCTAATGTGGTCTAGGGGCACTATTTTTGGAATTTATCCCTGTAGACAATCAGTCTTTATTAACTCTCCTATCAGCATTTTGGCCAGTCGGGCAATTAGTAGCATCAATCTCTGGATGGCTGATTATTCCATCACAACCCGATGATTTGGGTTGGAGGCTATTAATGGGCTTCACTACAGTATTAACAGTTGCCATTGTTGTATGCAGAGTATGTATCTTTAAATTCTATGAAAGCCCAAAGAATTTAATATCGCGTGGAATGTACAGAGAGGCAACAGAGATTGTGAGAATATTAGGCAAGAAGAATAATGTGGAAATTTTGATCCACGAAGATGAATTTTTATCTGATGAAATTGAAGATACATGTTGCAAAGATTATTCACCAATGTTTGCTCCAGAATTGAGATTGACATCAATTTTGGTAATACTTATCTGGGTGTTAGTAGCAGTAGGTTACAACATATTTAATGGATTTATCACCGAATTTCTAAAACAGAATGGAGGTGTAGATGGAAACCTTTCTGATTTTGAAACTTATCGAAACTATTTCTTAGTTTCGATATTTGGAGTACCAGGTTCAATTGTGGCAATGTATGTCACAGATAGCAATCTGGGTCGTAGAGGTACAATGGCAACTGCGACATTTGCGACAGCCATCTCACTTTTTTTAACAACTGTGTTTCGAACATCGTTTGGCCAGCTTGCAACTTCATGTGCAGTTAGTTTTTTTCAAAACGTCATGTATCTTATTTATTAAGTAACCGTTAGGTATGGGGTTATATACTCGTATACTCCAGAGGTATTTCCATCATTCATCCGTGGTAAAGCAGTCGGTTTGGCATCTGCAGCTGGTCGACTAGCTGGTGCGTTTTCACCTATTTTGACTGGGAAGTTAATTGAAGTATCAGTACAACTCCCACTCTATATTTCTTCAACATTGATCTTTACATGCGCTTGTGCTATGATATTTCTTCCAATTGAAACCAGAGGTGTCTCTGCATCATAATCAGTGTAAAGATTCATAAGAGCTACAAATAATGTAGATTTTCTCCACAATGCTTCATAACTTACTATGTATTTATAAAAATATAAATTTAAGACACACCTGTAAGTTAGAATATAGCTTTTTCGTTATTGAATAGAGAAACACAACACCGTATGAAAAACGGGCGGATATACTGGTTATACATACTAAAGAAGCTCAGAAACAGGTAATATACGTAAACTCGTTTATATTAACCTATACTTCAAATGTCGACTTATTGAATCAACAATAAATAAGTATTTATAGTACAACCAAAAATATTTACAGAGAATAATACCTACAACACTACCAAACAGAACACACAGAATATCAACAAAGTCAAATTACTCCGCATTGTGCAGGACCGCAATGCATTGGACACCAATATTATCACCGAATCATCTGCCTTTGTTGTTGTTTGTACTGCATGTGTTGCCTTAGCAGTAGGGTAGTTTGATATTTCAAGACTAGAAGTCAATCTTGGATATATTGAAGTATGGTGATGTGTGCTTGATTGTATTATCACACTGGTTTTTGCTATAGATTTTGTACCTTCAATTGAATGATATTGAGATTTACTTGGAAGGACTATCATATTACTAGTTTTTGTTATTGTTTTTGTAACTTCAACTGAAGGATATTGAGATTTTGTGGACGTGGTGGGACTGATAGTCCAAGTAAAGTCGCTGGTGATTGGAGACAGGGTGATTGATTCAGTGGGTTTATATTCAATCCTTCCCTCCGTTTGTAGACCACTTACTAAAGGGACTGCTAGAAAGCAAGCGCGTTTCGTTAAAAAATGAATCATGATTATCAAAACAAAAAGCAAAATTACGGAATCGGAATGAGCTCACACAAGGGTTGAATTGTGTAATCATGTTATGATGTCATTATTATGTCAACGTGGATTCACGGTTCATAGGCTGAATAAGGGTGTTTCAGTGTCTACGTCACTTTCTGGTATATAAACAGTCATTCGTGATACATTAACCATCATGACTCCAAGTGCTAGTCCAGCTATCAATCCTAACGCTACTATCAAATCTCTAAGGGAGTTGTGGAAGGATGACTTCTCCAAGTTCTATTCTGATGAAATATCAAATGTATCCAGAAGTAAATATCCTCCTCAAAGATTCCATCACAAAGAATCAAATAAATGTTTTATATGATTAGAATCATTGAAATAATTAATATACATATATGCACCACCGCTATGTTTTGTTCATCATTTGTATGCTGTTTCTTTTGGAAGTTTTAGTAGATTAAATATCAAAGTAATGGATGTATCAATCAATCTATATAGCAACATTTTATATTAAGAGGAGATACTTTTGTGATAAACAGATATCACTCCTTCATAAACTGTGAAAACAATTCCACCAGAGAATATAAGCCGTCCAAGTCTAGGAGTTGCACCTTTCCATAAGGCAGTAAGTCCCTCTAATAGATTATTAGTTTACTATCCGAATACCATTTTTGATCACTTTAGTGACACAATCCACGAATGATGAATATTGCTTGGCGTCTAATGATTGAAGCCTTGTCTTGACGACATCTAATGGCATAGTGGTGTAAACAGTTATAACTCCAGCGATTGCACCTGACATGAGAACGTATTAGAGTTACCAGTGAAAAATGTAGTATACCATGGTACTATTGGAGTGCCTTTTGAATCGGTTGGGTAATATTCAGACAAGCGTTGTCTAATGAGACCATAAGATGACATTCGCACAGCAGAGTTGGCACCTTTAATAAGAAATACTACAATGATACCTTGCCTAGCAACAACAGCACTAACACCACGATATATACCAGAAAATCCTTCTTCTGCTATAATTGTTCTCACACCATGTACCAAACCGCGATACTTTTGAACAGGTTGGTTTTGATCATGAATCAATTTAGTTTTAATTGTTTCTGAAGGAGTAACCACAAGCACACCTTCACAAATCCCAGCACCTAAACCAGCTGATTGAAATTTAATATACGATATGTTACCAAGTACCATAGATGTTCCCGACAACTTTCCATTTTTGTCTTTAAACAAAGCTTTGATTTGATCATATGCTAGAAATCTCACACCAGCTTTTGCAGCATTTCCAATTAAAAGTGCAGATAAACCACGGTAAAGTCCAGTAAATCCCCTTTCCTTCACCGTTTTAACAGCACAATCCCAAGGGCCAAAATAACGTTTCTATGATTAATCATGAAAGCCAAACCGGAGTGGCCTGGATCTGCAATTGAGTTTTAACATATTCGGTTGGATAAGTCAAGAAACCTTCGACAGCACCGGCAATTATTCCAGCAGTCAAAGATAGCCAAGCGGGTGTATTTTTCTACGAGTCAATTCCATTCCTTTACCTGTTCTACCATTCCCTTTGTAAAATAGAATTATTTGTGGAGTTGAGCTTGTATTTCTTTTTTTTCTTTCAGTTGAATTTTCATCACCATGTTCAGATATCTCCATAGACAATTTTCATCTACAGCTCAATGTCAGTCAAAGCTGGGAAAGAAGGCATTGAAATATCCTTTGGAGGTGCAGTTTACCGTATCACCATTCACTCCAAACGCATCTTTCCCACACTGTGATAGACAAGTTAGTGTCTCGGGTGAAAAAGGATCTTTATCACTTCCTATTCATCCATTTATACAACTCAATCATTTACAGGAGGAAAATAACAAAAAAGTTTTGGAAATCAATGTGGATAATCCTCTCAAAATTTCTCAAAAGATGATGTGGGGAACTACAAGAGCATTAATTGCAAGAATGTTGGAGGGAGTTACGGAAGGATTTACTCTGCCAATCCGAATTGTAGGAGTTGGTTATCGTGCATCTTTGGAAGGTGATAAATTGGCACTGAAAGTCGGTTTATCATATACAGCAATGGTTGATATTCCTGAAGGGGTTATTGTAACCGTACCAAATCCTCAAAGAGTTGTAGTTCAAGGAATTGATTGGGCCAAGATGACTCAGTTCGCTGCAAATGTACGTAAAACGAGAAAACCAGAACCTTACAATCAAAAGGGAATATTTGTTGGAGATGAAACCATTAAAAAGAAGGAGGGCAAAAAGCGTTAATAATAAATCATTCTACTATAAAAGGTTGTTTCAATGAGTGTATATTATTAGATTGCATAAAAGTATTTGAATATCCCATTCTACTCTTGTAAAATTGGAGCAGATATATGACTAATGTTTTGCCATACTACCATATTCTCCATCAAATTTAAGATACAAGTCCAAGTCCTTGTCTGATACGGATGCTCTCACTTGACTTAATGCATTTAAAAAGTCTCCGTGTGTAATTGGACGAACGTCATTTGCATCGATAGAAGTGATGTCCCGAATATCTCTGATAGGGCCTTAGCTGTTAATCTTCATAGCATTACCTAATGCTGCTTCGCGGATTAAACCATCCATATCTGATCCTGAATAACCTTTGGTGCGCATTACAACATCACTAAGCTCTTCTTTCGTCACTGAATGAACTTGTTTGGACAATAAACCTTCCAACATCGACTGTCTAGCATTATCCTCGGGCAGTGGAATGTAAAGTTTCTTTCTAAATCTTCTCCTAGCAGCCTCATCAATTTCATGTGGTCTGTAATTTGAGTGTTATTAGTAGTACCTGTTGGTTGCACCAATCATTAGAACACGATCCTCACTATTACTATGACATCCATCAAATTGCACAAGGAATTCTGTTTTAATTCTTCTAGTTGCTTCATGTTCACCGTCGCTTCGCTGTGAAAGCAAAGAATCAATTTCATCTACAAAGATAACAGCTGGTTGTTTAACTCTTGCTACAGCAAATAGAGCACGGACCTACCAATGTTATTATACAATTTGCTACCATTTTTTCTCCATCTCCAATCCATTTTGATGTTAATGAAGATGAAGATATAGAAAAAAAGGTTGCGTTACACTGGGATGCAATACACTTTCCAATCATAGTTTTACCTGGCACGATCAGTATATGCTAGACTAATACCAGTTCCTGGTGGCCCAAAGAGCAACAGCCCTTTTGGAGGGGCTCTCGGTCCGCAGAATATATCTGGTCTTAACATAGGCCAAACGACAATCTCTTGAATGGCTGTTTTAGCATGCTCTAGTCCGGCAATATCATCCCTTAAACATTAGTCATGAAGAAAACTATACCAGCGAACTTCAGTCACAATATCCATAATCTCATTCATAATAGTTTCAACCATTTTCGGATCAATATTTTTAAGTCTTTCGTCCTGTTCAATATCTGGTTTTACTGGTTGCTGTTCCTTTTTATTTGATAGTAATGGTGAGACAAAACCACCTCTAGAGCCAACTGGTTTTCGTTTTGTTGCTGCATCGTTGGACTGTAAACTTGGCCTTTGAAGCCCTAGTGACCTTTTATTAGATTTATTTGAATCCAAGACCTTTAATTAATATCAATTCATTACATATTTCTCTGATGCAGTTATAAACTCTGACGTATCATTTGACTCCAACGATCGCTTCCTAATCAGAAGTCAACTGCATCTCTTACTTTATTGGGAACAACACGATTGATATTTGAATATTGATGATTATTTTTACTGGTGAGGTTTCTCTGATCAAATCCACTATGTTTAATATTTCGAGTATCAAATGATTCGTATTTTTGATCAACAGCTGGTTGTTTTATAAATTCTTTCTTCCATTCAGGTAGAATTGTATTTGTATTGTTTCTAATAGGTGGACTGTAGTTCTTTGGAGATTCTTTCATTGACTCTTGCACTGAACCTTGCGATGAATCATCAAAAAGATCTGAAGCATTGTTGTCAATTACGACTAGTTCTGGTTCTGGTTTTATCTGTTCCTTTACTAAAGCTGGTATTTGATTTGATTTCAACTCTTCCTTTAATGGAAGTTGAATCTGTTGATTTTTGAATTCATAATCTGTCTCTTTGTCTGGAAAATCAAGAACTGGCAAGTCTAACAGATGAATATCTACCAATTGCGACTCTTTAACCGTCCCTATAACTCCCCTTCTTTCTTTCTTGAGTCTTAACAATGTGCTAATGGTGTTTTCTACATATTCACTTGGCTGGACAAGGATGTTTTGAGTCAGAATTTCGTCCTCGTCTATCAGTCTCAGCTGTCTAAAGCCATTTAAAGTCACTGGAAGATTAAAAAGAATATCTTGTAGGCGATTTGTCTGAAAATTCATCCAAGTGTCCGAAAAACACTAAAAAAGGTAACTTGGGATGAAGATGTTAAAGTGGACTTATGGATCAGATTTTATTTTTCATATAACCTATTTGATAAACCATCATGGCTGATGGTTCTCTCAACTGAGCTACTACACTAGCAAAAGAACTACTGGCTTGGTTTCGCTTGATTCTGGCCGCGATTCCTTGACAAATAACTGCAAACTATTTTGTAAGTTCATCATTTAATTACCCTAAAAAATGCAAATGCAATACAAAAATTCCAGTTTTTGATTGGATATTGAATGTTTCTTGATTGGCAATAGAGTTGGATTAATTCTTCGGCCTCTGGAATTGGTAAAGGTCGTGAAAGATCTCGAAATCCATTCATCGGTGGTGGAAACTTGGATGGAATATACCATGGAAGCAATAAACTTGCCTATCATAAGAACAGATTATGTTACCAAATCAGATAACGGATGTCCAATTGTAGATCTAAATTATTTGAATAACACAAAATTACAGTTCCCAATCTAGAAAGCCGATCACTTCGTTGGTGTCAGGATGGAACACAATGTTATCGGTTTTGAAGTCCCCATGAACTATACTAACTGAATCTTCCACTTGGTTTTCCGTTAGCCATTTCATAATTTCAGGTAGCTTGTATAAATCTCCTACAGCTTCACCCTTTTCATCAGTGACGGCCCCTTGTATTTTGGAGAGTTTGTAGAGATTCTGTAATTGCCGTTCGTAATAACCACCATCCCTTCCATACTTGGATAATCCAATTTCATGATGATTTACGGAATGGAGTTTGACTAGCGATTTAACAATGGAATGATAATATCCTCTTCGATCACCAATTGGAATTGTGGGTAACAATCCATCTGCAAATATTCTTCCATTAAGAAATTCCATTGACTACAATAATGAACAAATACTCACGTACATAAAATGGAGTTCCTAGGATCTCAGAGTCTTGGCATAAAAAGTAGACTGTTGGAACAGGAACATCCGTTTTAGCTTTTAATGCCTTAAGTACAGTATATTCTCTTTCAATCGCATGAGCAGTTTTACTTAATAAAGATCCCTATTATAAACATGTTGATGTTGTTACCTAAGATTAAATCAGTATATGATTTTACAGGAGGTTTCTTTCGAATAACCAATTTCCGACCCTTGGCATCCGCCATCAAAAAAGTAGGATTAGATTGACCGAGTTTAAACTGCTTTACAGTAAATGGCTGAACAAGGTCTGGCTTCTGTTGAATGATATAATTTCCCAGACGAGTTAAATCAATTTGCACGCCAGATCGAAGACCTTCAACTTCCTGTCCTGCCAATAAGATTTTTGCCTTACCATGAACATTGGAATTTCTTAAATCTGTTCCAGTCTTTTTTGTCATAAAAAGGATACGAATTCCAAAAAATTACAATATCAGTTGACTACAGAATCGGCCGATGCTAACAGAGATGCGGCGATAACTTTACTTACTGATAGTCTATAGGTCTGTGATCAACATAGTATGTTTTAGTACCGAATTGGGATATTTCATCAAATATCCAGAATTGATTTGACCAACGAGTCCAACGTTTCCACTTGACCATTGTCCTCCTCATTTTATTTCTATTGAATAAGCATATAAATTTAATAAATTGAACTGTTTAGTTGCCATGCTATTTGTTTGATTTTTACCACAAAACAATTGAATTGGAAAAATATGAACCTAATTACAGACGATGAAGAACTGAGCTGTAAATTAATCGATGGATTTGCTATAGTAGTCCAAGCAGTCATGGCTTCGGTAGCTCTATCAGCACTTGTGTATAAAAGATCTATAGAAAATCCTCAACGACCTCTTATGATTTGGGCCATGGACACTTCGAAACAAGCAATCGCTGCATCTATAGTTCATTTTGCAAATATTGCTATATCTTACATCTCGAGTCTAATACCAAACAATGCAACCAATCCTTGCATTTGGTACTTTTTGAATGTAAGTAGCAATGTTTAAACTTTTTCAGTTACTTCTAGATACAACTGTTGGGGTATACATTTTGTATATATTGTTGGTTGGTGTCAACAACTGTGCTCAGTTTTGCGGCCTTACAGATATCGATATGGGAAACTATGGTAGCCCTCCAAGGTTTGGCAATCATATTGATATATAGGTTTTTCCCATGGTTTAAGCAACTGGTTTTATTCTTGATTGCTTGGTTTTTCGTCAAAGTAATTGTTGGATTCGTTCTGTTGGTATGTCCAATATTTAGTATAGTGGCTACTTGGATGCTTAAACCACTCGCAAGCAATCCTTACGCTCAAGTGATTTTCGTTATGTTCTTATTTCCTTTATGCATGAATGTTATTCAAGGTATTTTTCAAGTATTAACGGTAGCGTGGCTAATAGATCGTGTTATTAAGGGTCGGCTTTATACCCCGATACCCACAGAAGCACCTATTTCCGAAGATGGTACGTCATCACCAAGACAGGATGTACCAGATGTAAATAATAGAAGTTGGGATAATTTCTTTGTAAAGCTCTTTGGAGGGAGACGTGCAAGTCATGATGTGGAATCAACACAAGACTAAATAACAATTTGTTTAATGATTTGAATTATAAAAAGTTTTATATTTAGAAACAACATGTAGATTTATCTTTTTTCTGTTTTACTTTCTTTTGGTCAACTACAGCTGGGATGGGGTCGATTTTAGGTGCTGGCTGTGCTTTTGGTTGATCAGCTTTAATTGAACCAATTCGTTCTAATGATCCACTTTCAGACCCCACATTGGAGTCAAAATTGACTTGAGATCCATTAGTTGGTAGAAAGCTATCCGAAGTGTTCGAATGAAGCGTTGGTTCAAATCTATCAAGTGAATTTGTTGATGAATCTCTTGGTAAGGCAAACCCAAGAATACGACGCGGTTTAGGACTCGATGGTGAGGCAGCTGGCTGCTTCGTCTTGAAGGAGAATGAATCCAGTAATCCAAACTTGGTGTTGGCTGCAAACTTTCGTGATCTTGAACTAACTGTTGAAAATCTCATTGGCTGGACTAAGTCTAAAATTGGTGACCAATATTCTTTTGGTTCGATTGGAATTGAAATATTGATTGTTTTGTCTCCAAAGAACCAGATGTATCTCTTGTCGCCTAATACATTTGTAAATGCAGAATGGTATGAATGTAGTTCATCAGGAAGGGCATAAATATCACCACACTGGTTGTCCCAATCGAATAGACTTAATGACAATGTAATTGGGTTGAAGGCAATCCCACTGCTCTTTCCGACCGGAACGGACAGCACAGAATCAATGATCTGAATCGTTCGGGAAGATTCGACAGAGTACATTTTAGCACATCCTGCTGGTTGATCTTCCAAACAAATGAGTTTCTTTGAGTCTGGGGAAAGATGAACAGATTTCACAGACATATCAGTTGAAAATGCATATTTGATTTTTCCAGAAAACTCTCGTATGTGAACCATACCTTTGCATGTTGATGAGATAATCACACCCAATTCTTTTTCGATCACCAATGAAGTTATGTACGCAACATGTCCAACGTGTGGAACACGATTAACAGGTTCCATTACATCAGGGATATAAAGAATATCACCATTAGAACTACCTAACACAACTGAACAGCCGTCAGCAGACACGTTGGATGAAGTAATATATCCTTCATCCAGTTTGAATTCACCAACGATTCCAGATCTGATATCCCATAATGACGCAGTATCACTTTCAACAAATTGCACCAATACTCTGTTCCCATCTGCTGATACTTCACATTTACTGATTACACCGCTTCCAATATCCTTTTCACGATCACTAATCAATTCTCCTTCGCTGGTCCACACTGTAAATCCTTGTTTAGAATACACAACTACGATTGATCCAGTATCAGACATAGTTAATCCCACTTGGGGTGCTCCCAAAAGAACTTTTAATGGTAATAGATGAGGTAAATGCCATAATTGACAACTAGTCCTATCATCACACAATCCCCCAAGTATATTTCCAGTTTCGGAGAAATGTACGTTTGATGTACCATACTTCAACTTATCATGAACAGCCATTTTCTCAATATCCTTTTCAGAACCATCCACGGTTGCATCAAAGACATAAGCATAACCAGTTTCTTCCGATACATAAGTAACAGTTTGGCTGGCAGCATTGTTGTCAATAAATGAAATTGGATTCACAGTTTCTACTCTAGACACTCTAAGAGTTTTTCCCGTTTCACTGTCTAAAACACGACTGACTAAATCATTGGAAGTTACCAGGATTGTATTCAAGTATCGATCCATAGAAACTGCCACAATTGGTGCATGATGAGATTTAATAGAATGTAGAAGGTGAATATCGTCATCCGTAATTGACCAAACCAATACTTTGCTGTCTTCACCAACTGAAACAGCAATGCTTCCATTACTTGATAACACCAGAGCATTAACTTTATCACTATGTGAGTCCTTTAAGAACTCAAACTTTCCAAGTTTGATGTACCAGACAGCAACTCTACCATCTTTCAATCCACACAAAAGCCGGTTAGATCGAGCAGTTAATAGAATACAAGTGATTTCACAATCGAACTCTGGAGGACGTGGGAAAGTGACATCTGGAATACAACTGAAAATGGAAAGGATACCACCAGAAAGAGCAACCACAACCTTTCCACTCTCAGTGAAAGTTATAGCTTCTACTCCATAAGGAGCAGTGAATACAAACAAAGGCTCACCAGTATAAATATCCCATAACCTTACAGTCTTATCCATACTACCAGTAATCAATGTTGATCTAAGAATCAATTAAAATCAGCAATGTTACCTTGTATCCCAAGCCTCAACACAAGTAATTTTGGCAGTGTGTCCTTCAAAGAGTCCACTATGTTTTCCAAAAGAACTAAACCAGACAGCACATTTAAAATCTTCTGTAGCGTAACCAACTAATTCACCAGCTGGGGATGAGTCCACCAACGTTATTTTAGTATCAGCAGTAAGTGTAGCCAATCTAACATCCCATTTCTTCTTGAATCCTAATACAACCCCATATCCATTTTCTAAATATCGCTTCGCAAACCTTTTATAGATATTGCTTTCAGTTGGTGCAAACATTAGAACTGAACGGTACAGTTCTCGTGGATTGTCATGTAGAATGGCTGAATTACCATACAGTAATTGTTTTAATTCTTTGCAATAAACATCAATAATGGCAAAGTCCGAACTGGTAGCAACATCATTGGCTTCAAAGATACTGAGCGTTAATAAGATTAGAAAATTACTTTGAAATTCGAACAACAGCATTAATTAATGCTGGGACATTTCCAAACAATGCAAGAATATCGAGCCAAAATAAGATTTCATCAGTTGGTGCACCGTTATTATTATTACCACTAAAGAATTTTGCCAAAGAAGATGAAAGAGAGTGGGAAATGTTACTAAATGCTAGATGTTCATCCCAAAACAGACAAGCATATTGTAACTCCAATGGTACGGACTCTCGAACAACGGCGAGATCTTCAGCATTTCTACTATATGGTACTGTTAATCCAGTCTTCATGAAATCAATACAAATTGAAGCCAGTTTAGTATGAGTCTCCTTAATTTTGTCTGAAAAGGTATCCTTGTAATGTTGTGATCTTGGTAAATATTCTTTCAGGGACGTAGAAAAAATAGAAATGATATCGGCCGATGAGACAACGAAAATACGGCATTTCTTCAACATTGATGGGATGTTGGATACATTAATAGTGGAACCAGATGCTTTCAAAAATATCCCCAACAAATTGACACTGATTGGTGTTTGTGCAGCTAACACCATAAAGAAGATTTCATCAAAGAATTTGCATGCCTTTTGACAACTAGCAATTGCATTATCGAACAATGGTTCTAAACTACTTAGATCAGAATTAAGCTGATCAAAGAAGTGAATAAATTCTGTTTTCAAGATAACAGGATCTGTGTCCATTTGCTCCAAGAATTCATCCAAAATAGCATCACAAAGTAATCGGCTATGAAGAAATACCCCTTGACTTTTGATCAATACAGCGTTCACCATTGTTTCGAACAATTTGTATGATGAACTGTTATCCACTTGACCAGGACAAAATGGTTTCAAACGAGCTTCCACATAGATCTTATTGTCTTCTACTAAGCTTTCCGGACCTAGAACAACATGTTCAAAAAAGTTTGATTCAGAAGGCATTGGTCGACTGGCAATCAACCAACGTACGTTGTTGTTGAATGTTGATTTTGGAAAAGACAACAATTGGGAAAAGAAAGAATTAGCATTATCCGAGTCACTAAATGCCATCACGCTATCGATAACAACCAATACCGGATGAGTGACTTGCTTCAGTGGTTCAACCAGCAAATTTCGAAAAGCAACTTCCAAGTTTGAACTTCTAGATTGGTCTGCAATAATATTTTCATCTAAAGCTTCAGCAAATTGTACGCTTTTCTTTGCAAGTTGATAGCACAAAGATTTCACAGCATGAAGAGGGTCCATTGTGGTTTCGACTCCACGTTCACAGAAAAAATACGCTACATTGGGTTTGGATGGCAGCCTAGAAACCCGTTCACCGATCTGAGTGACCAAAATCGACTTTCCCAATCCAGGTAGAGCTTGGATCCATTTACCTGGAGTGCCGTTTGGATCAGAGAACCAGGACGTGAATTGCTGAATGTGATTTTCAAATGTGCCAGGAACGTGTTCCTTTACACACATAGAAAATCGGTTTTCGTTTTCAACGAAATCTGGAGTGAGCAAAGCCAATACTTGTTTTTGTCTTTCCAAGTTGTTTGATTTAAATAGAGCACCAACTTGGTCAGCAATATTATCTATAGAATCTTTTGTATCAGATACAATACTGTGCGTCTCTACCAAAAGTTGATGTTCAAGTTCTTTCCTCCAAGCTTCTAATTCGCCTTTAACTCTCAAAAAATCGTCTCCCAACGTTCTATTAAACACCACACCTTTCCAACCATCGTTGATCATTTGCTGGGCAGCCCACATTTGGTTTAGCTTTTGTGTGGATTCAATAAACTCTGTCAATGCTTTTTTCAATGCTGGAGTTTTAGTTTTTACAAGCACACGATTTGCTTCATCAATGGCACTTAAGAACATTCCTTCCAAATCTCCAATCAATTTAAGCGCTTTCTAAATGTGAGCTAAAGAGTAAATACCGCACGTTCCATTTCTGAGTTGATGACATTATGTGCTATGGCAAGCATTAAGTGGGCTCCAGTTCCAAAAGGATTAGGCAGGAATCCCTTTGTAAAGTTATTCAAAACTGCAATAAGCTTGGTAGTCAAAATGGCAGCATCAGGTAGCTGACCTTGCGTTATGGCCCCCAAAACAGTTCCGCCCAAGTCCGAAATGGCATCCAAACTACTATCCAAAGTGCCTGTGACTTTCTCTATTTTTTCCATTCTGTCCATTCTACTGTATCAAAAATGTAAGGGACTTCTCTTTTTATAATCTTTTTTGAAGGCCATGCTTTCAACGGAATAGTGATACAACGCCAAAGCGAGGGATCTTGTGAAACCACAGTGTATATTATTTGGTCTATAAGTTTCGAGTTGCAATACGTTTACTATTTCCTACTTTACTAAACCAAACGGTTTTTAGAAATATGAGATGAACGGCGCAACGCTTAATATTTTAATTGGATTCAGTCTCCGCCGTCACGACTGACATTTCTTAGTCACTTTAGTCATTACTTTGATTCTAACATACAAAATTCTCCTGATCACAACTGTCCAAAATTTACCAGACAAAAGAAAGTATGAAACTTCGGGTTAATTTTTTAAGGCTGTGTTTGAAAGTAGAATTCAAAAAAGAAATCCGAAAAATATGATCCAACTTTAAAGATTCGTATTTGTATAGTGTGATATATTTAATCCTTATCCGGGTTTAATTCAAATCTGGTACTGTATTGATTGAGTTCCTCACTCACAACAATACACTGCACAAACTTTCTTTTGTCACACTGCTGAACTGTAGAGTTTAAACGTATGTTACAGCATAACCAAAGACATGAAAGATTGGTGCATTAAACCCAGTCTTTTAATTTGAACATCAGTGACTCAAAGAGTAGTATCGTAAACACTTCTGTTTACCACATTCGATCAATAATTCAAAAAGCAACTGAAAGAATGCGATATTAAAAGTCTTTCCCAGGATTCATATGATTTGGATTTCTTCAAGTTGTTGGTTGGATGACAAGCAAAATCCAATGTGGTGCGTTTTGATTGGTTGGTTTCCACCTTAAATCTCATCCGATTTCTCATTTTGAATCATGACAAACAAAATCAAAGAACAAGATATCAAAGCATTGACTTTTTACTCAAATAGATTCACTACTGGAAGGCGATTGAGTCCAATCCCTC
The DNA here is from genome assembly GCA_025399215.1 of Globomyces pollinis-pini. Lineage (NCBI taxonomy): Eukaryota > Fungi > Chytridiomycota > Chytridiomycetes > Rhizophydiales > Globomycetaceae > Globomyces > Globomyces pollinis-pini. The sequence goes on along the minus strand of MU621100.1, from coordinate 109,300 downwards.
AACTGAGTTGCATTGGATCCAACTGTAACCCAGAAACGTTTCCCACTGTTGTGCAATGTAGAAATGTAGGATGGGATGGTCAAAGTGTTCAATGGAAGTGTGAAGGCCAACTGGATGATTCAGTTCGATTCGGAGAAACAAATGTGATTTGTGAAGGGTATTATAATAGGGATGACCCTTACGTCTTGGTTGGTTCTTGTGGTTTGGAATACACTTTAATTCCAACAAATAGAAACAAACAGTCAAATCAATATCCAAAGTATAATAATGAATACCAAAAACCTGTTAAGAATCATTATCAAAAAAGACCTTCATACTCAGATAGTGCTGATTATTCTTGGGTAATTATTTTGATTGTCATCGCTATTTTTGTCTACAGTATCTATGGAAAGATGAATGGTCGTGCCAGAGCACAACCATCTAATCATGGTAATCATGGACACGGGCCAAGCAATGATGATGATGATTCTCCTCCACGTAATTCTTACTGATTTCTAACATGTAGCATACAAGTCTAATTTCTACAGCAATACATCAAACAATCACTCAAGCTCAAATGGTGGCTTTTGGCCTGGTTTCTTCACTGGTGGTTTAACTGGATATTTGTTTGGTAGCAATCGCAACAGAGATTCGAGTGATAGATATTCCTCTTATCGTTCAACCTCATACGCTAGACCGTCTGCTCCACCATTTCAAGCAACTAGTGAACCATCGGCACCACCTAGTAGTTCATCTGGTACAACTAGTTCAAGCACTTCGTATGGATCAAGCCGTAGACGAGAAGAAAGTTCCAGTACAGGTGGGTCTAGTTCCACTTCTACAGGATATGGGACCAGTAGAAGACGTTAATAAAATCCATTTCAGCATTTGAACAACAGTTTACTTGCAATTTGAGTGAAATGCAATCATATTCATTTATTCTTAACATACAATTTGTAAGTTCCCAATACAGCTGTCGTTAAACCAGTTACAGCCTGCCAACCATCAGATACACGATCCCCCATCTCGAAAACATCTATTGAACAAAAGACGAAATCTGCCAGAAGTTTGATCAACGAAACCCTACCCATAAAAATCTTTTGTTGAGCTTTGTATTTTTTTTCTGGATCTCTAGCATTTTCATAGGCAGCAATATGCTCTTGAGTATCACATAGATTGGAATGAATATCGAAAAAAATGCTAGTATACCAGAGTCGATCAGAGTAAGGTGTCATTTTCTTTACCCATGATTTATCAATTGCACCTAGTTTTGATAAACATATAATATCATCCGCAATATCATTTGCTATTCCAATCATACAATTCAATGGTGCTAGTTTTTCTTGTAAAGTTTTAAATGATGGGTTTTTGGATATTTCCAAGCATTCATGGAATGGTTCTAATGCATGGCCCAATCGAATGCATTTTCTAACCAGAGAGAAATGGGAGGCAATCAGTTTTGCTTTAGATTGATTTTCTGATTTCGAGGTGAGATAGATCCACAGTAGAACTTTACAAGTGTATTGGGCTACCTTCAGCAGTTTATCACGACCATCGTTTAATAAAAGTAGTTTACGAAAGACAAGCTATGGATTAAAGACGAGTAGTTTACAATTCTAAACAACGTGTTTGACAATAACGGGACTTCAGGTCGTTTAGCAGGAAAGTCTTCCGGTACCATTTCTTTTCGCCTGGAAAGTCTATTTGTAGGTGAAGTAGAAGGAGAGGTTTGATTGGACATGATGAAAAATAATGGGAAGGGTGGAGTGGCGATAAGAATGGGTTGAAGTATGCGGTTGAACAACGATGCCTTCCAAACTCTTCACTGGTCTCTCAAAAAATGAAGCTTGCTTCTCACTGTTTGTATCCTTTGGTTCACTGTCAAAGAAATTGGTATCAACCGTGTTTTATTTTTATCATTTTGTATGGATAAGAAACAATCCAAAGAATTAAAATACTCACCAGTTATCACCACCCACTTTGAATTCTTGGGACCGCATGGAGTCATCGCTACCATCTTGGCTGTTCCTACCATTGTCTTCTTGTTATTTCCCCTATGCTCAAAACACGGTTGTCCACCTCCTATAGATCAGTGGAATTCAGCAATTGTTTTCAACTCTTCGCTAATCGATCCTGTTGCTTTCAAAGTCATCTTGTATTGGTTTGGTCTCCATTTGTTCTTATACTCTTTTCTACCTGGTAGATCAGTATTAGGAGCACCTACTCCTAATGGATTGCGACTAACATACAATATCAACGGACTCAACTCATTTTTCCTCATCATTGGGACTTTGTTTGTTTCGATCTTGTATTCAGGGTTAACACCACTTTTATGGATTGCTGATAATCAATTTCAGTTATCTATTGCAGCTTCGATTATATCTTCCCTTTTAGCACTATCTTTATATATTGCATCATTTAGATCTCCCACAATCGTGTTGGCTGAAGGGGGAAATTCAGGTTTACTTTGTCTATTTATCAATAGGATATCATCATTATGATTTTTGGATGGGTAGAGAATTAAACCCAAGATTATTTAATTCAATCGACTTGAAGGTAGTTAAACCATTCGTAACCAGTAGTTTTTATGTGAATTACGGCCTGGTCTAATTGGATGGTTGATTCTCAACTTATCATCCGCTGCAAAACAATACTCTGAATTAGGTTATGTTACCAATTCAATGGTTATTGTGTTGGTTGGACAAGGGTATTATGTGTTTGATGCACTTTGGAATGAACAAGCGATTTTGACTACCATGGATATTACTACCGATGGATTTGGATTTATGCTAGTTTTTGGAGGTATATTTAGTTAGAATTGATATCAGATCTGGTTTGGGTTCCATTCACCTATTCTTTACAAGCCAGATACTTGGCAATGTTTCCCCTAGATTTATCCTTTTCATACTTGTTATTTATTGTGTTCACCAATCTTTTGGGGTTATGGATTTTTAGAAGTTCTAATAGTGAAAAGAATGCATTCAGAACAAATCCAAATCAACAAAGCGTTTCCCATCTCAAATTTATGACCACTCAATCGGGATCTAAGCTGCTTATAACCGGTTGGTGGGGTGCTGCTCGAAAAATCAATTATACAGGTAGAAGTTTGAAATATTCATATTAGGTGATTGGATCATGTCTTTTGCTTGGTGTTTACCATGTGGATTTTCATCTCCTATTCCTTACTTTTATACCATTTACTTTGCTATTCTCTTGGTACATCGTGCCTATCGTGATGATGCCATTTGCTTGAAAAAATATGGCAAGGATTGGATTACATACAAGTCTCGTGTTCCATATATGTTCATCCCAGGTGTTATATAGTCTCTTTGATATAAACTTTTATGATTTCTTTACTAAACCTACTTCTGAATTCTGAATTTAGATAATACTTGCAAATAGAAAATGTAAACTGTTAATAACATGACTATTTTTATTAAAGCTATCCCCTGCGATTGGGACTTCGATTGTATCTTGGTGGACTTCGACGTCTTATAGGACTACGGCTTCTGCCACGCCCGACTGGACTGCGAAACCGTCTAGGAGGAGAACGACTACGTCGTGGAAAGCGCCCAGCTGCACGATTTGGTAGAAATTTTCCTTTGGGACGATAAGGAGATCGAGGTCGAATTGGTTCTCTTGGTGTAATCTTTGCACCAATGGTCATTCCATCAATGAATCCCTTATCCATTCCAGCAACCGCCTGTTCTGCATCTGTAAGAGTATCAAACTCAATTAGTGCATTCTGGAATTTTCCAGCTCGACCATATGGAAGTTCAACTGAATTGATTAGTCCAAATAGTGAAAATATTTCTTTGATATGATCTGAATTGACATTGTTTGTCAAATTAGAAACCAACACAGATTTGACAATTTTTGGTTTAACAGGTGATCGACGTCGAGGTGATCTTGAGCGACTGCGACGTCTAACAGGACTATATGAGCGACGTCTCGGAGACGGGGAGAATGATCGACCTTTTCCCCGGAACCGACCACGAGATCTTGAACGAGACCGAGAGTAGCTAGACAAAGAGGAGGAGGATGAATAGGATCTGGAGGAAGAAGATAAGGAGGAGGAAGAGTAACTACGAGATCTGCTTCTGTTTCGCCTTGGGGTACGACTTCTACCTCTTACTGGGGATCTGCTTCTAGAGCGTATAGGAGACCTTGAATAAGCTTTTGAAGAAGACTTTCGAACTGGCGAACGACTCAACGACCTTGCCATGAAGATGGAATATTAGAGAAGAAAAAATTTGTTCCTGAAATGAAATCTTAATCTGAGGGAGTAATAAATTATGCATGGCAAGTATCCTAAATCAATTTGGATCCTTGCCTTAATGCTTTTAGTAGTCGTTCTTACTTTTTCTTTTTCTTACCAATAATGTCGATTTTCGTTGTAGTGGGAACAACTGGTAATTTAGACACTTTTAATTGTACTCAGGAGTGGGAAAGAGTGCATTGGCTGTCAAACTTGCCAAAGCATTGTCGGGTCATGTCATTAATGCGGATTCTATGCAAGTTTATAAAGGATTGGATATCGTAACTAACAAACCGGATGCAAATGAGCTAGCAATGGCTCCCCATCATCTTTTCGATTTCCTGGATCCTGCAAAGGAATATTCGGTGTCGGAATTCTCTAGAGACGCAACTGCAATTGTAACGTCCCAATGGTTTTAATTACAGATTGACGAGTTAAATACAAAGAATGAACCTTCAGTTATTTGTGGTGGAACAAACTATTACATCCAATCGCTGTTATGGAGTCAGAGTATAATTGAAACTGCAACCACACCTGGATTATCTAACAAAGCTGCAATTCTGGAATCAGCACATCATTCCTTAGATCCATCACTTGCAGATACCTTATGCTATTTATTGGAACACACAGATCCACGCACCAACACTCCCGATCAGATTTCTGAATTCTCAAAGACAGCACCATTTCATGATACATTAAAACAGATTGACCCTGTTATGGCACAAAGATGGCACCCTAATGATATAAGAAAGATTAGGCGAAGTTTGGAGGTTCAATATCGTCCAGATTAACGATAGGTTTTCTATACTACAGGTATATCTCATTCCGATTGGTATGCTAGTCAAAGAAATGAGTCAAATCCTGATACAAGGTTGAGGTATACTTCCATAAAATTCATGTCTAGATATCCTACATGTGTGTTTTGGCTCTATGGACGACCCGATAAACTCAACCCTCGACTGGATGCGAGAGTTGACCAAATGATTGATGTAACCGTTTTGACAACATTTTATGTTTTAGAAAGGAATGTTTGATGAATTGAATGATATGCGAAAAAAGATGACTAAAAATGAAGTTGTAGGTGTCCAGTCCCAATATACCCGTGGGATCCTGCAAGCAATTGGTATTCAAGTCATATTAATAGTAGGTTTTAAAGAATTTCATGATTATTTTGTTGCTGAAGAAAATGGTGAAATCGATCGTTTGGACGATTTGAGAATGAAAGGAATAGAAGAAATGAAAATTGCCACTAGACAGTATGCTAAACGACAAGTTTCTTGGATAAAAAATAAATTAGCACCTCAGTGTGTCATTGAACATGAAGAAGGATCTGGTGCACTTTATTTGATTGATGCTACAGGTATGCATTAATTTATAATATTAGATGTGGAAAACTTGAATGATGATTTGTATAATAAAGTCATCGAGCTGGCGCAGAATTTCAATGCCAAAAAACCCAATGAATCATCAACACTTTTAGCACCAAAACTTGATGATTTGGATTTATTAAGTATGCGAATAGCTGATGCTTCAGAGTGGGAACAATACACTTGTGACGTGTGCACGATCAAATCTACTGGCCAGAAGAAAATACTTAATGGACTGCATGAATGGGAGACTCATCTGAAATCTGGGGTGCATAAAAAAGCTCTTTCTTACATTAAAAAAAATCAAGCTTGGCAGGAGTATATCGAGAAACAGAAACGCCAAAAATTAAATGCTGATGAGTAAAATAGAATGATACTTTGTGTTTGTATGAATCCGCTTGATTTTTTTATTATAAGTGATTATTTGTTCTTGGATGAAGTTAGATTTAGTACACTTTTGTAAGCAATAGAAGAACTTGATAGTCAAGACATCTTTAAGGATAAACATAAAAGATAGGATTTCAAACCAATACTATAGTGTACTTCCGGGATCAATGTTTCTGTGTACAAATTCGTACGCCGATTATTTGAGTTTGATTGACATTGTGTAAACAAACCAAAATTGTATCCGTGGTAGGAACTCTGTCAAAACAATTCACAATTCTAATCAGATGGGTTGTGGAACATCTCAATATTCTAAACCAGGACAAATTACTGTCAATCATTTTCAAATATCTGAATTGATTTCGATTGGAACATTTAGTTCCAAAGTATGTATCGCGACGAGAAAGTCTGATAAGAAACTGTTCGCAATCAAATACATTTCCAAAGCTCAATCATTGACTGAAAAATCATTAAATTGTATTATTTCAGAGAGGAAATTATTGCAGGATCTCAAACATCCTCTTATCAATAATATTCGATATTCATTTCAAAACAATACATATCTATTCATAGTGACTGACTATTTTCCTGGTGGAACACTTAGATTTCATTTGGATAACAATTCTTTTCAGGAGGTATCAATTGTTACATTAAATGTAGAGTATGTGCGTGTCTATAATGGCCGAAATTTGTACAGCTTTAATTTACATACATTCCAAAAAAATTGTTCATCGAGATATAAAACCTGAGGTAAGGCATTACTCTGGTTGTTAATGGAGAAAGAACATTTTGTTAGACTCAGATGGTCACGCATATATTACAGAATTTAATGTTGCTACCATATTTGCTGAAACAAAGCCGATCAAATCTATTGCAGGTTAGTGTATTTTTTTAATATCTTCAATTAGGCACTGAACCATGTAAAATTTCTAACTTACCCAGATAGATATGGCACCGGAAGTATTATCTGGTAATGGTTACTTGTACCAAGTAGATTTTTGGTCTTTAGGAATTATGTTGTTCGAACTGATTTTTAAGGAAAGACCATTCAGAAGTAAAAAGAGGGCTGAGTTGATTAAAATTGGAAAGTATACAGTGCCAGAAAGTCCTAGTATATCCATAGAGTGTAGATCATTAATTTCGGAGCTACTGAGGTTAAACCCATCTCATCGTATTGGTTGTAGTGCAGAAGGAATTAACAAATTGAAATCCCATCACTTTTTCAATACTATCAGATGGAATCTAGTTGATCAGAAACTTACTTCTCCTGTGTTTATACCCTCAAAAACCATTCTCAACTACAAGACAACTAATGATGTTCCGGAGATATTGGCATTCGATGATGACAAACGAAACAAGTTAACTTCAAGCTTAGAATCCTTATTTAAAGACTTTAAAGTAACAATAGCTTCTTTTTTGATTTTAGTACTATGATTATACAAAAAACATTCAAATAGAGAAACATGCTTTAAATGAACTAGATGTCAACGCTCTGCAGCGAGACTTGGTTGGCCACAATAGAGCAAACAACGTATTTTCTAGCCCAAACCATTCATATCATTCAGTCGATAAAAGTTTAGAAATATTAGGCGATCCATTCAAAGAAAACTTAGAATGTAAACGGTCGCACAAATCGAACCATAATCGATACTCAGTTTCAAACATAGATAGCAGTATTAAAAACGTACAGTTGTCACCAACTATAGAACAAAAAGATGTCTTTAAAATATTGTTATCCCAGATAGTTCACACACGAGAACCGTCATTCGACGCTGCTGAGAATCACCCAGCATTTTTAAATGAAATAAGTCAAGTTTTGTCCCAGTAAAAAGTTGCTTATTAAAGAAATAGGAACCCATATTTAGTGGAGGAAATCATGTCACATCACAAAAATTATGCAACCAAGAATCAATCTGGGTCAGACAATGAAAATAGTCAAGAAGATTCAAAAAATCAAGGAGCTGAAAATAAGAATATTGTAAATTATCGTACCAGCCATAGTTCATTTGCTCAGGATCACAGCCATTATGCCAAGAATGAAAACCGTCAAACATCTCGAAGTACCCAACCGAGGCAACCGTCTACTACCTCTCATAATAGACACAGCGTTGAAGGTTCAAACAAGCGCATTTTTTCTACTGATCCAATGCGCTCTGAACCGTTTGACATTGATCACTCCATTTCATTAATGGACCAACTTGTCAAATTACAACCAACAAGCAGCTACCATGAACATAAAAGGAATGCCGAACTCTTAGGTGAAGCAATTCATCGTGGTTTGAAAGAATCCAAATCCCATAATGCTTTGGTAGACCATATGGAGATTTCAAAGAAGAGCCATAAATATGACAATAGATCTCAAAATTTCAGTTCTATAATAAGTCCAGTTCCAATTAACAATCTGCATCAATCCAATGATAATAGCTTAAAGAATGTTAGAATGTCCAACGGTAGCAATGTAAACAAAGGATCTAATTCAAATAACAACCTGTTAAGCCCAACCAAGCATTTGACCAGTCGAGTTGAAAACGATTCGCGTCAAACATCATCGTATACTATTGATGAAATAGAAGAATCGATAAACTCACAAACAATTTCGAAATCGCATGGGTCAGAAACAGAAGCTAATCGAGAGCAGGGTAAAAATACGATTGAAAGAATTTCAAATTCATTAGGTGTTATAAAGTCGAGTACAACTATGAAAGATTTAACAAGTACAAGTATTCCGAATTCAGCAGGTGGTTCACTGAAATCTCCTTTAACGAGCGACTGGCAGGTTGGTAGGATGTCAGCGACAGAACCAAATACACCATATCCATTCTCTCTTAACGTTTTTGAATTTAAAGATACAAACAATGCCAACAGTAATGAAAAATCGAACGAAAACTCTCAAGCAACCCCTCAAAATACTACTGCTAGTGGTAATGTAGCTACAGCTATAAACACAGATAATACTTCTACAACTGAAACTTTCCCCACTTCAAATACTACTAAGATAGAAACACCTGCATTGGTACCAGCTCCACAGTCGCTAGAGATACCGATGGCAAAACCGAAAAACACGGTTCGTAAAAGATCTCAAACGACAGTTGAGGGAAAGAGAATATCGCCATTTCAGGTTGACCAGGTCAATGATAATCTGCAACAGAATCAGAATTTAGGTGCAAATCTGAGTGCTAATTTGAATTTAAATTCGAATGCGAACGTGAATGGAAACTCCAATGCAAACTTGAATGGAAATTCTAATGCAAATTTGAATACTCAAAAACCAGATGCAACTCGAAGAAACTCAGAATCGATTTTCGTTAGGAGGAAATCTGCAAAGAATCTAGCATTGGGAAATACTCCAACAATTTTGACAAGTTTTGAGCAACAACCACCTTCTAATAATCAGGAATTAAACATAAAGCAAGAAGAACCAAGTATTAATAATCAGGATTTGAATATAAAGCAGGAAGGGATTCACACTTCACCATCGGGATTGTCACTTCAACGATCAACTCTGAGTAACTATTCTGATCAACCCAATGATTCACAAGCGAATAATACACTATCAAGGAGTCGAACAAGCAGTAGAATAGAAGAACACTTAATCGACAGTCCATCAAACAGAAATAGAGTGTCTGATATACCTTCCAGATCTCCATCAAGTACGTTTGAAAAACCTCCGAGGAGGTTAGAGCAATTGAATTCAGTAAAAAAATAATATATCTTTGTTGTAGTTTATTCTTCAAATGTAATCAATCGCTTTCCCTCGCCTACTAAGTCTCCAACATTATAGTTGACTTTAGAGACAACGCCATCCACAGGGGATTTCATAACATGCTATTTTTTAATCTCAAAAACCACAAACCTCCATTTTCATGGCTTCCAATACTACCAATGTTTGGCCTTTCTTGACTTGATCACCGGCTTTTACGTACACATGTGAAATTTTGCATGGCATAGGTGTCTAGATTTAGATAGTCGAAAAATTACCAGCAAACTACCATCACTTTCACCTTCGCTTAAAGCATATGCTGGAAGCTGAGTGTATAACTTATACTTGAACCCACCACTAAACACATGGATTGCATCCTTATCTTTCACAACCCTGGATGAAAGTCTTGCGTTTCCAATGGTTGCCAATAATTGCGCATTATCAACACTTTTATGTAATGTACTTTTGTCAAATTTATGAACTTTGCCATCAGATTGGGTCAACTACACAAAATAAGATTCAAGAAGCCAATTCATACCTCAATGGCATAATTTCCATCTCTGAGATAAATAACTTTCACTGAAATAGAAATTTTCCTTTCTTGGTCCATAAAGAAAACAAAGTTTCGTTCCATTTCAGAATTAATTCTGAATCCATTTGACTCGGACCATGGTGAATATTGCTCGTTAGAAAGTAAATAATTGCTTGTTTCTTTGATTTCCTGTGCAATAATAGATAGAGCTGCTTGAGTTGGTATGATTGGATCTAAAAATTCCTCGGTCTTGAACAAATCATCTCTGTGTTTCTAAAAAATGAAAATGAAATCTTTTACATCAATGAAGCCAGTTTCGACATCACCAGCAATGAATGCAGGATGAGCCGCTAATGACTTTAAGAATTCAATATTGGTGCTTGGTCCCACAACCTCAAATTCACCCAAAGCCTTACGTAATACACGTAAAGCTTCAGTTCTATTCTCACTCCACACAACCAATTTGGAAATCATCGGATCATAGTGGACACTAACTTCATCACCTTCCCTTACACCAGTTTCAACTCGAATATCAGAGCTCAAGTCCGGGGTACGAAGGTGAACTAGTTTGCCTGTATCTGGTAAGAAACCCTTCTCTGGATTTTCAGCATAGATACGAGCTTCAAATGAATGTCCATTCACTTTCAAATCCTCTTGCAATTTTGGCAAACGATTGCCCGAGGCAACTTGAAGTTGCCATTCAACCAAGTCAGTTCCTGTGATCATTTCGGTAATTGGATGTTCTACTTGGAGACGAGTGTTCATTTCCACTGTACTTGTTAGGTTTAACAATTACTGAAACTAAAGATTAACTGAATTCCACAATTACTAAAATTCATTTGTATCTGTGTCCAAGATAAATTCTACCGTTCCAGCACCGACGTAGTTAACTGCTTTGGCAGCAGCCACAGCTTTTTTACCCAACGATTCACGTAGTTCTTCAGAAATAGATGGGCCAGGAGCTTCTTCCAATATTTTTTGATGTCTTCTTTGAACACTACAATCTCTTTCAAACAAATACACAGTATTTCCCATTTTATCAGCAAATACTTGCACTTCGACTAATCATATTAAACAATTCATTGGCAAACCATGTCGAGGTCTCGTAATATATTTCTCAACTAGAACAGCATCATCCGAGAAATGCTTAATGGCTTCACGTCTTGAAGATTCAAGCATTTCCAAAAATTCGTCACTTGATTGGACAATTCTCATACCCTAAAAATTAACAATTGGATTAAAACCTTTCCACCACCACCTTTGACGGCTTTAATCAAGACAGGGTATCCCATTTTATCCGCCTCAGACTTGAGGAAATTGGAATCCTGGTTGGCACCATGATAACCAGGAACGACAGGCACACCAGCATTAATCATGATATTTTTTGAAGCACTTTTAGACCCCATATCAATAATAGACTGTGCAGGAGGTCCAATGAATTCCAATCCATTTTTAGCAACTAAATTGGCGAAGTCGGCATTTTCCCTGATACATAAACGACTTTACACTACTTACGATAAGAACCCATATCCAGGATGAATAGCCTAAGAAGGTCAATAAACATACTTGAAAATACTTTAGCATTAGTTTTCTTGGCAATATCTAGAATGGCATCCACTCTGAGATATGATTTTGAAGATTCAGCAGGCCCAATACAATAACTTTCATCAGCCAGCTGAACATGCATGGCATCTTTATCTGCTTCTGAATAGACTGCAACACTCTTAATCCCCAATCGTTTCGCAGTTTTAAATACACGACAAGCAATTTCACCACGATTAGCAACCAATATTTTATCAAATAAAGGAGAGGTAGAAACAAGTCTCTTGAATTTCACAGCGAATCTTGGTTTGCAAAATGACTTCAACATAATTATGAAAGCAAAGAAAATGGTTTGGTTCGAGTGGGGGAAACACAAGGTCACGTTTACAATGTGTGACGGGGTTTCCCTTTAAATTGCATTCAAAATCAATCGAGAGACTATGAAGCTCTACTATCCGTGTAGCTTGGAACTCATGTTAATCGCGTACGGGTGAGGTATATTTGTCGTAAGTTGTTACATGATTTAAAACGAACTCAGTTGGTTGTATATACAGAATACAATACTATGACACATGTAACGCATGTAATCGTTGATTTATTTTCACCTACGAATCCTCGCATGGTGGTGGGATGGGTGAATCAGGATCAATTGGTTCATGAACCACTTTTCCAACATAAAAGTACTTGTCCGAAGTTTCATAGAAATCAATCCAACTATCAAGACTCTATAGGTTAATCGCCAATGAATTACTTCTATTTCGGCATCGGTTAACCCACGTAAATCATGGGTTAAGTGAGTTTCAAAACATCCAGTTATATAGGCTCTGGTAGCATCTTTCCCGCTGAAGAACGAATATCCGCCATTACCCTTAGCATAATAACCCCTTCCAGCAGATACATCATATACTCGACCCCTGTGCAAAATTTTGATTAAATATCTAGTAAAAGGGTTACTTGATGGCCAAATAAATGGGTTTGTTTTCGTCACTGCCATCGTACTGTGCGAGTTCAGCTGCAGTAAAGATGCGTTCACCCTAATTATATTGTTACAATCTGGCCAACGTTCTTACATCTGCAGGAAAGTATTTATGAGATAGAACTTTTAATCGATGAATTTGGCCTCCAAAATCAAAGGTTTCTGTCGTAAGATACGATGCAGAGAGAATTCCCAAGACCAATAATACAATTGACAATAGGATATTTCCCAATCCAAATCCACTGTTGCTGGTAGGTTTCTTTTCTTTTGGCTTTGGTGCTTGTTTTGTAGATTCTTTTGGCGTGCTCTTCGTCATTGAATTTTGAAAGGAGAAATCTGACAGTGGTAACTTTTTTATTTATAGTCAATACCCAATTGTTTTTATCTAATAGACTGCACTATGAATTTACTGAATAAGATATTGATCATTCTCTCCATCATTTTCTCCTAATTTTTTGTTAAATGTCAGTCTGGTACCAAAAGAAAATATCGATAAGACAAAGGAGTAGAGGATGCCATTTAATAACGTATCATCATTGATCTGAAGTATAGGGACGAGATCCTTCGCCAATTACCTGAATTGAAGAATATCCAAATTGGAATGCTTAATGTATTTAGTAATCAAGTTACTACTAATCGCAACACCTTAGTTCAGCATACTTCTGCTTCATTAACAATTAATGAAAACTGTGATCCTTCAGTAAGAGTTGACATGGAGTCCATGTTGAATGAAATCGCACCTGAGGAATTTCCTTATACTCATGATGATGAAGGCACAGATGATATGGTAACTATAATCTCTCTTGTGTTAATCGTCAGCCTGCGCATGTTAAATCTTCAATATTTGGTTGCTCTTTGAATATTCCAATTACAAATGGAAAATTAAACCTAGGGTAAACGAAGGCTTTATTAATTTTAGAACATGGCAAGGAATATGGCTAGGAGAGCACAGAAATAGAGGTGGACAGCGAAATATAGTCTGCACCATTCAAGGGCAAAAGAATTAATTGCCAGAAGCACAACCTTTGCATCTAAAGAAATAAAAAAAACACATAAATCAAATACCCGCAATGGACACATTCTACAATCTTATCTTCATGTAATTGATCTTTTGGGACTCTACAAATACAAGTGGTACCAAAATTGGTATCTCTTGGTTGCATACATCTTAGACAACACAATTTTTCATATCCAGACTAAAATCAATACTGATGAGTTGAGTACCTTCTTCCATTTTGCAATCAAGTTTGCATCTGCGTATTTTTCCTTTAAACAATAATCATAGACTTCTTTTGAAATAGCTTTTCGTTTATAGTATATTTCATACACATAACGAGTTCTCTGATGATGCAATCGGAAAATATCCCAGTTTCCTTCTACCTTTCTTTTTCCTTCATGGGGTTCGTTTTCAGCTACAATAAGATCCAGAATATTCAAACCTTCCCTCATCATTCTACCGAGATCCATCAATGTTGGTTCAATGAGTTCCCAGCCATCTGGAGGTGGTTTTGTCCCTCTCTTTACTTTTGGCATTGATCAAAGAAAAAAAGAAAAATGTGGTACCATCTCAATGTGATCAATTTGTACGTATTTAAACACCGGTCAAAGTTCTCTCTAATGTTTACCATATTATGCTTGAGAAAGACTTAATTCTACGACTTCATCATTCAGGATAACATCAACGCGTTATTTCTTGGTCAGACCCTTTCCTGAGACCTTTCTCAGATGCTGGTAAAGCAATAGAGCAAAAGAAATCAAGTAACAGAAAGAATTATCCATAAACTGTATTATTACAAAGTTTGAAGGGAACACCATATGGAGTTTTCATTCTAAAATATCATCACATCACCGTTGTTTCCGGAGTATTGTTTCAACATCTTGCAGTTGACTTGGAGTCAAGAATCGCTTCTCCGCTTCCATGAATCCAGGCAAGGTTGATAGTGCAAGTATACATTTTTTAGTACAATCTCTAATCTTTAATGATCCTTGATTGAGATATGTCACTACTATTTAGTAACTCACATTCATCATACCTAACATTAAAGAGAGTTTATCATTCTCTAATTGACGTAGCAACTGTGTTTCTGACATATGCTGTTGAATCAAGGTGTAGATAAATTCAATAACTCTTTGTCGAATTAAATGATTTTTACGCACTGAATTGAGAAGTAGCGAATTCATCGATTTCAAAGGGTTCATATGTTGGCACATGGTAGTCAGACAAGTTTCAATCTCCTCAACGATAAACTTGTTTCCTTCCCCGATTTTCTTGAGTAGGCTGGTGACGGCTAAATCCAAACCAGGTTCCATCAGCTTGGATGTATGTATAAATAAGTTATCTAGACACTTGACTGCAACTTTGGAGACTGATGTGCGAAGATTCAATAGTTGGTCGCATACAGTTAAGTTGATTTCATGGACTTGTTCTGAAGTTGTGGGAGATTGCTTCACGATGATGTCCGAAAGATGAGCCAGTTGAACAACAATTTCATTCCAATCATCTGTACTTTTTAATATCTTGATCGTATCCTTTAACTTGGGTAATTTAACCTGTTGGTTGAATTGAAATTCATCAATCTGTAAAGTTTTTGTGTCTAATTCCTTCACAGATGAACTTTTCTTTATTTTCCTCTTTATTGTGATCTTTGGTTTCGACTTTTTGTCAATGTCATTGACTGTCATTGGAAGGTTGTCAGTGACAGTCAAGCTACTCAAATCCTGTAATTCTGAGTCTTTTGTTGTAGAAATTATATCCTTCTTTTTGTTCTTTCTTAAGAATTCAAATTTGGCAGGTCTGTTTGAATCCATTCTTGGATGGTCTTCATCATTTTGGCCTAGAGTTTTAATATTAGCATAATTTACGGTCTGATACAATCTGATTGTTTAAAGATACTTCTTCAAAGCAATTTAAGTTTTCACTTTGTGACAAATCCGATGCATTTTGTAGTGTTTTCGATGCATCTAAATCTGATATAAGAGCACCTAGAGATATGAATCTACTAAAAAAACTACTTGCAATAGTATCAATTGCTGATCCTAAAGATTTCTTGACAGTGTCTTTCTTTTTGTTCTTTCTTAAAAATTCAAACTTTGTGACTTTCTTGACCTCAATTATTGGACTGTCTTCATTTTGTTCTAAAAGTTTAGAATAAAAATTCATTGTACCATCTAATACAAAATGATCTTTGGAGGGGTCTTCAAAGCAGTTAAACTTCTTGCAAATCTCTTCAGATAAATCCGATGTATTTAGTAACGCTTTAGATGAATCCGAATGAGATAATTGAGGTGCTAAAAAACATCAAAACCAATACAATCAAATACTTGGAATAACGATAGTGCTAATGTCTGATTCAGAAGACTGATTTGATAAACTTGGTTTAGTGAAAATATCATATTCTATCAGTCCTTCTGAATTGATTAATGGTACTTTGGGATCTCTAAATCGGCATTTCAATAAAATCTTTAGTCCATCCGAAATTCTATTGCTATGGAATAAGTCACTAATTAAATTCGCTTTGAAAGTATTCAAGATTGCAAAACCTTCTACCGCAAAAAACTTTACTCTAGCAGTTTCATCATTCAAACCTACCACTAGGCAATCAATAATTTTCGAAATCTGTTCATCATGTTGATTTGGATGTACTAATAGAATGTGATTGATGATATTGACTAGTTCGGACCGTAATCGCGCGTTGGTGTTGTTGATGTTGTTCAAGCAATGCTCCAATACGTGTTCCATACCATATAATTCAATCAGATCTATCAGAAACTTGGTGAATAATTGCCTGATTTTCATTTTTGGTGTCGATAAATTTGAAATTAACTTTATCATCACTTTTTCAATGTAATTGTTTTCATTTGAATTGATTTGCTTCAAAGTTCCCTTTAAAGTTTGTAATAGAATCACTAGATTTTGAAATTGTTGTTCATTTTCAATTAAATTGAGTAGCAAGTCAGCTAAATTAGAAAATTCCTTGTTTAAATTCTTTGACTGCGTTTCATTGATTAATATGGAATGAATATTGAGATAAGCTTGATATCTGACGTTCCAATCGTTTGAATTGCATTCTTCTTGTAGTGTATCCGTCAAAAACGTCAATTTGGGTTGCTGGAAGCTAATTGATTTATCTGGTATGAAACTTCGTTTAAAGTATTCTAAATTAATTGGAATTGTTGCTTTCTTCATTTATGATGAAATTTGGCGTTGTTTATTTATAGGTAAACACACAATTGACTTTGAAGATATTTGAACTAAACTCATAAAAATTCCAAATGCCACTTTAAAGACGTTATATTAAATGATTTTGATAGTAGTGTCGTTCAGGCCAGCTTTCCCTGATA
Source organism: Globomyces pollinis-pini (assembly GCA_025399215.1). Taxonomy (NCBI): domain Eukaryota; kingdom Fungi; phylum Chytridiomycota; class Chytridiomycetes; order Rhizophydiales; family Globomycetaceae; genus Globomyces; species Globomyces pollinis-pini. Next base: position 92,221 of record MU621100.1, on the reverse strand, counting down.
GTCATGGCATCTTTTTTGCAGACGTGACTGGTACGCGTTTGAGTCAAGTTTCTTGTATTTATTCTAATAGGAAACGGAAACATTACTTCAGGTATGCAATTGATGAACAGCATGTATTTAGCAATAGGCATATCTTGCCCTATTTGCTCTTTGATTCTGTTTTCATTTGCGATGTGAGAAAAAGGCAAAGTTGGAGTGTAGTGATAAGAGTCAGACTAGGATAAAAATTTTTGAGTTTCTCATTCAACAGAAATAGGGTCAAAACGCTTTGCATCTACAATCATACGCATGGAGGGATTGCAGATTGAATTGCGTTCTCTATTATCAGAATATTGCAGAGCTATGTATAGCGAAATCAGCATAATGCATGAAGCATTGGTGTAGTATTATGTTGCTGTAAAATAGTTGTTTAATTCATATCGCAGCAAATTGTGTCTAATAATTAGATCCATTAAAAATTCTAGTGTTTGTGATTCATTCAATTAACGCGCTTCAGCTGTCTAATAATGGAGTAGTCTACACTTTAATAACTTCAATAAAGATATTATTCTTTGTAAACTTTTCAGTAGATGTACAGCTTCCAAAACGATACAGAACGATACACGTTTAATGCTCATAACAATAATTAAATCAAAACACTATGTCTCGAACCTACCATTATTGTATAAGCCAACCAAAAAAACCCTGTGTTTCAGTATGTGCTTTTGCTTTTCTTTAAGGTCTTTTGTATGGGGCGTGACACACAGCATCCTTCTTGACTTTTAATGAGCAAACCACCATTACCAACAAGAAACAACCAGGACATGGAAAACCCACCACCGTATACCATCGAAGCTGATCAGAATCCACAAGTGCTTTTAAATAACCATAATAATGCTGCACCTCCTATAAATTCTCATCATTCTCCCACAGCACAAAGTTCCTCCACTCAACAAACTGTTGGGGATTTTGCTAGTAGAACTGCTGGCACTGCAGTAGCTGCTGCTTTTGTTGCTGCTGCAACTGCTGGAAAAGTTGCTGCTCAATCTGCTACCTTTGCAAGCACTATTGCCCAATCAGTTGCTCAGACGACTACCAAAGTCGTAAAAGACGTTATTTCTAATCATACTGGGAACGCTGGACATAATGGTCCATCACATAGTATTCCTGGCGCGTTCCCTGTACAAAACCAACAACCGTACCCAAATCAAGTATATCAAGGGCAACATTCATATCCAAACCAGCAATCGTACCCATATCAATCACAGTATCCACCACAACAATATGGACCTCCTTCTCCAAATCAAAATAACAACGTCAACTATAATACGATCCAGCCAGTTACTCAGAATCCGTATGACAGCAATTCTCAACCAATTTTTGTCCAACAGCAGAGTTACTGGAGTCCAATCACAGACTATCGTACATGGTTTGCTCTGTTTTATTATCTATTATTCAACTTTATTTGGTCAGTATTCTGTTTTGTTTGGGTCGTCTGTACAATGCTTATTAGCGTCGTCTTGTTGTTGATTTTCCCTATTGGGTTTCCATTACTGTTTTTGTCTTGTATCTCGTGGAGAATGTTGGCAAAGTTTGAAGTCATCATGTTAAACTTATTACCATCCCACCATCAGAACCTTACAGCAAATATTCATATATGGATCGTTAGGCCAATTCCGTATCCAGATTTTTACATCAAAATGAAATCTCAAATCTTTCATGGTAAAACTTGGGGTGCAGCATTCTATTTCATCTTTTGCAAATTGTTTTTGTCTATTCAGTTTTTCGTATTAGCTTTATTAACCCTTGTGTTCTTTATTCCGTTTATCTGTGTCGCTCCAACGTTTTTGGAAATGCTCAAGGATATTTACATTTGGGAAAAGAAGTTTGCCCAAAAGTGTTTATGTTAGCTCAATAGTGCAATATAAAGTATCATTTTACATTGTACCACATTGTCTGAGATAGAACTATAATCACAATATCAACCAGATTATATTAAAACGCACTTTATCACTTATAACTCATCGTCTTGTTTCCAGATTTTCTACGATTTTTTGGTTTCGCAACTCCTCTCTAAAATGATGTTTAATAGATCCATGTTACCTTTGTTGGTTCTTTTAGGGATTCAATTGCGGGATCATATTCATCATATTTACTTTCTTTTGGTTTGCGAAGTGGATCAGATGCTTTGGAGTAATCAAAAGGTTCAAATTCAACACGATCAGAATCAAGTTTTTGTTTCTGTTTTGTTGGTTTGGAACTTGAAATAATTTGAACCTCATCTTCATCATCATCGTCAATCACAACTATATCATCTAATTTACGTTTACTTTCAGGTTTCGACACTTTAGGCTGGTCTTCTTTCACTTTCTCAACTGATTTTGGTGATTGTTCAATTATCGTTGGTGCTTCTTTAGTAACTTTAACTTGGTTTTTGGTAGGCGACGCATCTACATCTTCCAAGTATGCTGGTGCCACTAATCGTAAGGTTGCATAAATAGACTGTGCAAATTTATGGCCAGTGGGAAGTCGCTCGCTTTCGAGGATGCTACCAAAGAGCTTTGACTTGTTGTTCAATGATAGTTTAATCTTATTTGTTTTCTTTGGTTTTGATTTTCCAATGGTAGGTGCATTATAAACGATATAGCTTTTTGTTTTTGTTGTAACCACCGTTTCTTGTTTGTCAAACTTGGTATGAGTAGGGGTTCTAGTAACCAAACTTGCATTTGAATCACCCTTGATAGACCTTTTTTGTCGAACATCGTCTATAGTTTGTTGAATTAACTGTGCCAATTCTTGATTGTACAATTGAACGAGGCCTGGACATGGCGTACAACCATTTACGATATCTTGTCCTGTAACAGGCATGTATCGAGAGATATCAAAAAGCATATGATTTGGTAATACGTATTCAGTAGATTCATCTTCATGTCTTGCAGTAGCATTTCTCCAGGCATGAACGGCTTTGAACACACCAACGTTTTCTTCATTCATTTTAAATGGAACTTTAGAAAGTAAAGTGAACCAACCACCAGGACCTTCTCCAGTTTCTATATCATAAACTGGTTTCTCGAAAGTATTCAACGATGTTAATGCAGATCTGTCCAGAGTAACTCTCAACATGTTGTCAGTTTCTTCATCCAGTGAAATCAAATCATTCCGCATTATATCATAAATATACAATAAATAATGAGTATCTTTTCGGGCATACAGACTCAATTCTGGTGACAATGGTCTAATGTTAACATGATGGGATGACCAAACCTCATTCTCCAATCTGCCATTTGAAATCGTTTGTCAGTATCTACGTCACAATAATGCTGAAGTAAAAATGCCAAACTATGATGTTCCAAACTCAAACAATTTGAGGCATGATAGGTATCAAAAAGATTTACAATATACACTCCGAAATCCCGTTGAAGCCACACAATATCCTTTTCTGCACCATGTAATACTTTTACTATCTTTGGATTAGTAAATGACTCATTCAGTAAATGAAGTTCACTTCGTAACTCCAAAGTGTCGACCAAATAATCTTCATCCCTTGTTGAAATTTGAATTAAACATGTAAATCCTTGGAATGATCGAATATGATGATGCTATGAAGGTTAAAGATACATAGTTACTTCCAAATCTATTGCAATTTCTTTGACATTTTCCAATTTCGAGCACATGATTTCTGGAATAAACATATTTTGAATGACTTACTTAAACTGTCCAATGTGTCTATCCAAGTTAACGGTGTTTTTTCTAGTGAATCGTATTTGATTGGAGTAGATTTTTTAAACATGAATGTTGGATATTCAATGTTTTGTATTTCGGTTAAATATGGATGAACAGGACTATGTTATTAATGAACACTTGATAATAATACGTTGAATCAACAGAATATTTCGGAAGTGGGACAAGAGCGTGTGGTTTATGTTTGATTATAGGAATCCAAATTTTATTCGAATTATCTACTGGATCTTTAAATTTTGCTTGAGGTTTAATGATGTTTAAATTAAACGATTTTGTAGTTGACGAAACAAATGACTTTGCGTTTTCATTTAAAACGACTGCTTTAGAGTTCTTTTGTTTTGATTTCCGAATTTGATCCAAACAAATATCAGCTTTCTCTAATAAATTATCAATTGGATCAATGGCAATGTTGTAACGATCCTGTACATCATCAATTGACAGAAATCTATTTCCACCACCTTTAACCGAATATTGTAATGTTTGGTTTGTTGTTCTATTAGTTTAATAAGAATATTTAGAGCATTATACTTGAATATCTTTTCTGATATAGTATCCAATGCTGCTGCTATTTTCGTGTCTGACCGATAAAAAGTAACATCTGCTGGTTTTAAAAATTTAGCAGATTTTGTGAAGCTTAACAGGGATGCTACTAATTCTTCTTTGTATGCGTCGAAACTAGAATCATCTTCAAATGGGTTCATTTAAAAAAAAAATTAAAAAAAAAATAAAGGACCAAGGATGTTTAATTGTAGTAGTAAATGAAATCATGTAGGAAATTCAAGTTAGAATCAAAGACCTCAATCAAATGGCGTCGTACTGTATACCAAAGTTATCGACGCGTTTTTTGATATCAAAAATTATGAATGAACTATTCACTCAGTCCAATACTCTCTTACACTATCTAGCCAGTGGAATGGAGATCATTTCTATTCTACTAAATGTTCATTTAATTGTATTTCTCATATTTCGCAAATTCACAAACAAAAAGATTGTTTTCATGTTAAAATTACTATCTATTGGCAATGCTATCTGGCTTATTCTGCAATTTCTCTTGTATCAATTCGCATTTCAAAATACCCGATGGATAACGATTAGCAATACCTTTGGTTTGTCTTTAACGTACATTAATGTGTTTGTAAATTTACAAATCTTCAAGAAGTTTTCACCTCTAAGCCTATTTTGGAATAAGAAAAGAGTACAGGTTATTCAAATTGTGATGCTGATGTTTTATCTTGTGTTTGGTTGGAGTTACTGTTTAGTAGAATTAGGTTTGTTTAATTTCGATATGGACAAAGTAAATATTTCAAATCTCATAAATCTAGATTTCGTACGGTATTTTTGGATTTCTAATAACAATCAATTTAATTGTTGATAATTTCATGCAGCTTCTATCCATGAAGTTGGTCAAAGAGGATTCACTAAAGAAACGAACTGACTTTTTAGCGATTGATCGTAAAAAGTTTGATAGTTTCGCGTATAGATTTCAAATGGGATTGATTGGATTAACAACTCGAAACATGACAATTATTATTGTCTGCCTGTTGCTAATTTTCAACTCATTTATTGTAATTATGGATATGAATACAATGATAATGCTAAGTCGAATCATATTAATACAGTTTTCATTCCACTCGATGATTTATAAATCAGTATTCAACAGTTTATTATACATGAAATTTTCTAAACATGTTCGTGTACCAGATCCAATGAAGAATGAAGAAAAGAATTTCAAACAGCAAACAGATTTAGCTGGTGCATTTGAAATTAATATTAAACAGTTGAATATCGTGAATGAAAAACATACCTCTGGAAGACCTTTAAGCAAAACAAGTGATATGGGCAAAACGACAAAGAGTCGTGTTGATATGTCGGACAAGAACAGCATGGCTTCAGGATATGATAGTAAAATCCTTAGTACCAAAGAGACTGTGGAAGAAAATTAGTTAGATTCTGTTCTTTCATCCAGTTATACAAACTATCAAATACTTGAATAAATTGTATTGTTTTTAATCAAGCTTCAAGTTGGTTTTATCTATATCGCTAATGAGGGACTGAATGACTTGCTGAAGAAGTTCTAAACAATTCCTAATCGAAGCGCGTTTTATAGCAGGATACTACCAGGATCTACCAGAATAACCTACGATAAATCCAACTGGTCATTGCATATTTGAGTCACAGTTGTATTAAAACTACTATGGATTCCTACAGTAATCCTTGTAATTTTTTTTAGTCTTCACTTTTCCATCACCATGGTTAATCCATCCCCTTCTGATTCAGTATTCCATTGCCTCTACTGTGGTGAATATGTGCTAACGGTTGACAGCACTTTCGATTTACTCCCTAAAAGGCCAGTCGATAGTTCAATAGTTTTGGATGAGGATAAGTTGAATGTACATATTAATATGTCTCCTATCGATCCAGTTATCATCAAACGGTATCTTATACTCTTAATATTGATATACTAGTGCTTCTGGATTTGAAAAACAATTGCGATATTCTTGTCCTGGATGTCAACTTCCTTTGGCATATCATCAAGGTGGACGTTATTTATACATATTACAGAATGCTGTTGGAAATCAGAAAGAATTCAATCTCTCCAACCTAATTTGAATCATCAATCTAATCACTTCTTTACAAATCTTAAAATATACGTTTAATCTCAATTCCACCATTCACAGTCCCATTCCTTACGATTTTGTTATTTAAATTTGGGGCATCATCAGTTATTCAAATAGATTGGAAGTAGTTGTAGTATTTGGTATTGAGATCTGGAAGCGGAGCTCAGTAAAACAATCACCAGAGTTTGACTGGAATCAGGACCTTGACTAGTTATTTTCTCCATAATCTCTGAATTATCGACTGATTCGTATTCATCAGAGTCAATTTCATAATAGTTTGCTTGACCTCTCATCTTAAATATACTTGCCAACAGTTCATGGGGGTGGACATAAATTTTTCCTAGTTGTGGATGAGAGTTTCCATTACACGTATAGAGTGGTTGGTAGGATGAAGTAGTTACAACTTGATAATAGAGCATGATTTCTTCCAGTTCACTCAGCATAGCATTCAGTATTTTATAGCAAGTGGAATATATTATTTCCATTTTAAAAATCTTATATTAATATTTATCGATCCAAAGTTTTTGAATGTCATTCTATCGAATAAACTTTGTGGAGGTTTGCAAAATTTGTGCAGAAGCTTTAGCATCAAAAAATAAAGTATTGACTTCATCAATATCATCTGGTGTTACTTGGTCACGTCCATTGATTTTACACAAAACGCTTGCTGGTGTTAGAAGTTGAATTGCATATCTAACATAATTAGCATTCTTTTCTATACCGTAAAGACGTTTTATCTCCAATTTCTGATAATGCGGTCAGTGAATCTTCAGAGATATCAATTGATTCAATTTTGGATCTGGTGTTTAAGATTACTTTGATCTCATCAATAGTGTATGGCACTGTTCGAATAATCAAAAGACGATCAAGTAAATCCAAAGGAATACCATGTGGAGCAGCAATACCATCAGATCCACTATCGAATAAATACTTCACATGAATTACCGAATGGTACAAACTCCTCTGTTGGTAGCCAGAACGACAATTGGAGAGAGTGAAGACTCCAATGCTCGGTTTAAATACGTAAAACATTCCAGATCTAACATATGCACCTAAAAATGGTAAGTAATGATGTCAAGGATTGTATGGTTGTTGCAATTAAACAAGCTATAAGGCGAATTGACATTACCTCATCTATAAATAATACTCCAGGGACCAATTCTGCAGTTCCTTGTTCAATATACTTGTTGACGACCTTGTTGATTTCTTTTCGTAATTTGTCTGTCACTTCAGTTTTCTTGGGTTTCATTAATTGTCCCATTAATGACATGACATCATTACCACCCTAAAACTTTCAATACAACCACTAAATTACGGATGGCTTAGCGTTGGCGGCATCTAAATCGTGAAGGGTGACATCCTGTACAACTTCTTTCTTTTTATGAACCTCTCCTTTAGGAACAGGAACATAATTTTCTGCTTCCAAATCAAATTCTGTCGCAAAAGCGTCTGATCGACCAACTCTCTTGACAATCAATTCTATAATCTTTTACCTTCACTTGTCCATTTGCAGCTTCAATATAAATGACATCTCCCACATCCACTTTCTCCTTTTGTAAACTTTCATAGATACTAGGATCAAGTTTTAATTGCTTTGATCCTTTCACAGTCTTTAAGCCAATAACGACATGAGCAACAGTCTTGGAATATCCGCCTAATGGATTTTCGGTTTCCACTGGATTTAATTCAGTGACTTCTCCTTCGTAGACTTCTTTAACTTCCTTAATACGTAGTCCAATTGCTCTACGAAAATTTTCCATTAACACTTCAGTCTTTTTGATTTCTGAAGAATACACTTCACTTCCAACCATAGGGCAAAAAGGAACTTTAATTCCTAGTTCTTGAGATAAAGCCAATGCCAAGGCAGTTTTTCCAGTTCCTGGAGCACCAGCTAACAAGATAGCTCTACCGGCCATTTTCTTTGCTTTGACCAGATCAACGATAACACCACAAGCCTGAGTGATTAAATTGACTGAGAATATACCTCTCTTGCAGTTTCTTGACCAACAAAACCAGCAGCAGCTTGCTCAGAAGTTCCATCATCACGTAACCCCAAGCCTTTGATGTGAGAATGAGCAGCAACACTAAATGATTAGCAGGCAAGACAAACCGTTGTTCTTTAGTAGTACTTAATACCTCTATACCATCATTACTAACAGATCTTTACCTTGAATTTTCATTAGCTTAAAAAACGAAGAAAAAACAAACAAAAAAGAGAGAAAGTCAAAGTGAAATGGGGAATATGAGGAACGATTCCAGCGTAGTTAATGGGGGTTTGGTTCCATTATTGAATGGGTTTTGGTTCAAGTATTTCATAGGTTTTTGCATATTGATCCCAATAAATATTCCGTCACTTGGGTTCCTGTTTTTCCCAATACTAACTTAACCCCAAGTATGAAAAAAATAACATCAGAAATGTGCATTCAACCTCCCTCAAAATCACTGATTTGTCCTATGTATTTCTTAGATGTTCTAATCCATTGTAGTTGTCAGGATTTATTAAATGACCCAGTAATTACAAGTCAATGCCATCATTCCTTTTGTAATTCTTGTCTATCGCAATCTTTATCATTCGAACTTCAGTGTCCTTTGTGTAGAACGAAATTATCCAAATCTCAATTTCATGCTAATTTAGCTCTACACGGTTTGGTTCAGGAATTACTGGTTCATTGTCCTTTTCATGAAAGTGGTTGTCCTGTCACTGTTCGTTATGAAAATATTCAGCATCATGTGGAAAATGAATGTTTATATACTGCTAAACATTGTATTTATAGTCAGTATGGTTGTGATTTTTATGATGTCTCTATCAAAGTCAAGGAACATTTATCTTCATGTCCATATCACCAGTTGAGGGCCTTCATCAATAATACCGACCAGAGATTGGCGCATTTAGAAACAATGGTGTTGGTACGTGTAATACACCACTCACATGTTTTTTAGGAGCAACAAGGAATTATCAAAACCTTATTGAAAGGAAAACTATCAATATCGAATGGCACAAAAGCATCTCCCACCAACGACGATTCGATGGATCAACAAATGCCGAGCAGAGATATATCAAGCAGCAATGAGTCGTTACAAAGTCAAAATGATGAAATTGTAGCACATGTACTTTGTATATATGTTAACTCTTAGCATAACTGGTCAGAGTCAGGAATGACTTGTGTGTCTACTATTAGTTCATTGCGATCAGGAATTACTTCATTAGCACATAACAATGGAACATTATTCGCTGGATCTTATGATGGCTCTGTCAAAGTAAGTTTCTTTCGTAGATCATCATTTCACCTTTCCAATAGTTCTTTACTTTCCAAACTAATCTTTTAGATATTTGATTCATACTCTGGAGTGTTAGACAGAACGTTTCAAGGCCATCAACTTTCCGTATGGTCGTTAGCATTAGATACTCATCGAAATCATTTGTATAGCGGAAGTTCAGATGCAAGAATAAATATTTGGGATCTGTCTTCAGATTCTAATACACCAATCAAAACGTTGAATTCGGATATTGGAAAGATATATGGTTTGATAATCAGAAATAATCGGATCTATACTGCTTCGTCCGATACCACAATTACAATTTGGGATTTAGAGACTCAGGAACGGTTAGGTAGTTTACAAGGACATACTCGTGGAGTCAATTCAATCAAGTTTTATAATGATAAACTTATCAGTGCTTCAAGTGATAAATCCATAAAGGTTTTTGAATACATCTAATTGTAGATTTGGGATTTACAAACAATGGTTTGTGAAAATACATTATCACATCTTTCAAGTGAAGTAACAGTATTTATTCTTCTTATATTTAGGTTTTGGATATTAGTACAGGCTCTAATTTACTATTTGGATCAACATATGATTCAAATATAAGTGCGTTTAATTTAAATGACTACAGTCGCGTTGGAACATTATCAGGGCATAAATGGGTAATTATCTTTTTTTAATTAGATAGGAAGTTTGGCAATTAGAATTCACCCACAATGTACTTTTCAGTGGATCTCATGATCATACCATTAAGCGATGGGATTTGAGGAATTTCCAAAATGATATTACACTTACTGGGCATAAGGTAAGTTGATTTATTATAATGAATCAAAGGGCTACATTCATGGACTGGTCTGGGGTCAACGAGGTTTGATATCTGGTTGTGCTGATAGAACAATCAAATTGTGGGCTTAGTATAGTGTAATAAAGTTATTAGATGTAGCATTACAGAGCTTATTTGTAATAATGATCGGGTTTAAATAATACCACCTATTTATTTTTCTTTTCCACTTCACTTGTACTAGGTAGAGCTGCATTTGGAGCTATACTATATACTATTGTTCCAAAAATCACCAAAATAGCTCCTACTATATTTCCCATCGTCAATTGATGCTTAAATAGTAGTATAGATAGAATCAACGACATGAATTTCCGTACAGATAACACCTATATATCAATGGCTTTCATCATACAAGATTAACAGTAACTGAACTGGCCATAGAAGTTAACTTGGAAACACCTGAAATACAAACATCTACAACGAATTATTTGGATATAACGTTTACATTGAGTAATCATGTTCATAAACAGAGCAACCCATAAAATAGGGAAAAATATATCATTCAATAGGTGTAATTGGAAAAATTCATATACATTGATCATAAACGAGTTTGAACAAAAAGATTTGATTAACTCGCCAATCGAAATTAATTCAGATTGATTGAATAAATTCACTTGTGTCATAATATCCTTATAGAAGAGTCCAAACGTTGGTAAACTAAGGTTTAATGTTGTTTTTTGATAGTTACCATAACGCATGCATGTAGAAAACTCCTTCTCTCCATTCCTTTCCGTATTTAGCACTATGCTGTCAATTTCTTTGTTATATACTATGTAACCTAGAGATACATCAGGGAAATAAAATCATACTTGTTGAAATTGGCCAAGGAAACAAGAAATCACCAATGCTAAAGTTAACAAACAAATTCCCATGATAAACTCTGAGATTGGAATATCCTCCGGGATTGTATCGGCATGAGTTGCAGTTGGTTTCCTAGATGCGTATGTTGAAATCACAACTCCAAACTATTACAGTCAATCATCAATAAGTGTACGGTAACAAGCAACACACCAATGACTTGACGTGTAGAGAATCTTCTGTTGAAAAAAGTATAACCAATAATCATGGATACCAATAAAGAACCTGATCTAAAGATAATATGTAATGGCATTGATATCCTGAATCCAAGTGCATAATTGTTTAATACCGATACAGACCTAACAGATATTAATTTCAAGTTCAAGGCACCTTCATTCAAAAGATTATAGCTAATGACACTTACCAAAATAAAATAACCATAATAATCCAATCCTTCAATGGTACAACCCTGTCCCGTAACCTAAATGGCCACCAAGACTTTTGAAATTTAATTTGGTGCAAGGAAGCTTCGACAGCAACAAATAAGAATTGTGCAAAAGTGATTAGATTTCCGGAACTAGGAACAACACTAATGGTTTAAAGATTGGTGTTGATACCGAACCATGACTTCGAGAGTAAAAACATTGGAACAGCAACCACCAAATATCAAAGCCAGAACAAAGAGCATTTCTTTGAAGAAAAGGAAGGTCATCGTACTTGCGAATTGGGATGCATTTGTTTTTGACATGAACACAAGCGAGAAAAGAAAGATGCCATGAAATATAATACACGATAACTGGATATCGAACTGAAATAATAAATGGATATCGAACTGAAATAATCTTTACGTTGAATGAGATTGTAATTATCAGGATTAGAGTTTCCAAAGTCTTTCTGAATGCTAAGTCTCATAAATCCATGGCTTTCTTTCCTAAACTCTTGATTCTTTCCTACTTTGTTTGAATTCAATGTTAAATGAATTCAAAGCTACGTGTAGAGGCGTTTGGACGGCATGGAAAGTTGACTCAAAAAACAACAGAATCTCATGTTAAATTACTTTCACAAAGAATTTGCTTTGATGGATGAGAATAGGAATTCAGCAAGTCAATTTCATTCAATCATTCATCAAATGCATCGAATTACCATACAAAAACACTCTAAAAAACATACCGATTGCATTGATAACCTACTAGCTAAACGTTTAGAATCGGTTCATATCTCTAAATCACAACAAAAATCAAAATCAAAGTTATCCAATGTACATTTGATTAAACAGTTGAATATGTTATCCATGTCATCTGAGGATAAAGACATTCACGCCTTAAACAAGAAAATGACCAAATTAATTTGCTACAACAATGACGGGAATCCGTATGGAGAAGGAAGCTGGATGTCGTTGGACAGTATCAATTTGTAATGTTAATAAATCTTTGTTTTTGTTTGATTTTTAAATGTCGTATTCAAGAACTGGGAGTGGATCTTCAACGACCTCTTTGCTTCGAAAAGCTTCCTTTTATGGGTCTGAAGATCGTGTTATTATAGAAATAGGTACTTTATTAACTAAATTGGGTTACTCTGGTGAATTGAATCCAAGACATATCCTAAAAACTCCGGATTTATCGACCCTGGATTCAATCTATCAATTCATCAAATTCATTCATCAGATTCTAATTGTTAATGATGAAAGGACCAGGAAGGTTATCTTTGTGGAATCCGTCCATTTGAATTTGATCGACAAACGCAATTGGTAGCTTTTACTGCATCTTATTATTCATATAGGTATTGTATTTTGCATTAATTACAATCCCAGGTTAGATGCGCTCCTATTGAAGTTCAATGTAATTTGTGTCTATTTAATTCCAGTTTAATTCAGTTTCGTTTATACCTTCCTGTAATTTGGCTCTAATGGTATTTGCACAACCTAATGGATTAATCATTGATATTGGCTTCAACGAAACTATTGTCATACCTGTAAGTATTGGAAATCCACAGACTAATTTTTAGGTATTTGATAATAGACCACTTTATAATTATTATACGTCAGTTCCAAATGCTGGGAAGCATATCACACAAAGATTAAAAACTTTACTCATTCATGCTAAAATTGTCACTGATATTACAGACTCAGGTATTTCAACAACCACAGAATTCCTTGATACCTTATCTGATTGGGATATTGAAAAAATTAAAGTCCAGATAGCTCTTGCTGCTTTAACCGTCCCAAATATTCAACCAGATTCTTCGCATTATACCCTCATCAAAGATGTTTACTTCCGCATAAATTCAAAATCAATGTTAAAAATACCAGGATGGATCAGAGAAGCCTGTGTTGAAACTTTGTTTGAGAAAACGATTGAAGATATATCTATTCAGTCTGCAATTTTGAATTGCTTGGTGAAGGTAGTATCTTTATACTTACATATTAGTGCCCAATTGATATAAGAAATGAGATGGTTCAGAATTCTGTTCTAATTGGTGGTTCAAGTATGATTCCTGGTTTAGGGCCAAGACTCCAGTATCAATTGATGTCAGATTCAGACAAAATTCCTAAATATCAGATTTTAAATCGATTATCTCCCAGAATTAAATTCCTAAAGTCGATCTTTCAACCAAACCTTATCTGCTATGTTGGGGCATCATTACTTGGAAGTGCCAAACTTTCCGTACACGGTGAAGTGAAAGCGGCGAATTATACCGAGCAATCTATAATACCAGATTGGACAATTAATGTTGATGCAGTCGAACAATAAAAAGTACATGTGGATTGAGATACTATTGAATATATAAAGTCCAACTATTTGAATGGCAGGCCTTGGTTTAGCCTCGCAAATCGCGTAATAGCTAAAAAAATGTGCAAAAACATGACGTCGTCAACCGCTCATAGTTTATTTCCTACTCTTGTCATGCTCCCACAAATTGAATTAACATTCAAAAATCGTTTGAGTACACCGGTTAATGGAGAAAGACAGCCAGATTATGAAATTATCGGACCGCCTGATTGCAATGGATTCACCAGTATTATTGATTTTGAAAACCTAATTCACAACTAGCGACGATGACAATGAAGAAGCTAAAGCTTTATTCAGATCAATTATTCGAAAAGAACAAACGTTTGTGGATGTATTGATTGATTTGTAGAACTTGTGCAAGATGCAATGTCTAAAGATTCACTACTGGCAAAACTAAAATCCGAAAATGAACACTTGAGTTCATCAATCGCCAAGAATATATCAACAATTGCAGAGTTAAGAATCGCAAACTCATCTAATACTCGATTTGATCGATCACAGTAAACGAAAACGATTAACAGGTTTTCAGAGAAGAATGTGAAAGAATACTATTGAAAGAGACAAAGATGAGACAGCAGCTTCAAGCAGAAACAGCGCAACAAAAGCAACAACTTTCTTCAATTCGTGAAGAGTTTGAAGCTTTTAAATTGTAAACCTTCCTTTAATAATAGTTAGGAGTGCATCCAAAGAAGACCATCTATTACAAGTAAAAGAAGAACAAATCATCGCATTAACGACTGAATTGCAAAATGAAAGGCAATCTGTTGAGTAAGATATTGTCTTTAACTCCAGTGATAAACTGTTTAAAGTTGATGAGCTTAAAGTGGAAATTATAAAGCTACATCGAATTGTTGACAACTTACAACGAAACAACAAGTATAAATAGTATTGTTCCTAATGATTGCTAGTGAATTACTACAAAAAACACAGCAATTAACAGAATCTGGCACTACTTTAGGGCAAGAGAATGAACAGCTGCAAAAGAGAATAAGGTTTAGTGATTCATGGGTCTTAATGTTAGAGAGCTTATTGATGCAAACAAAGATGTAACAGTAAATTACCAAATAGTCAAAAAGAACTTTGATATAAAGAAACATGAAAATGAAGAATTGACTTTGGAGCTTGATGAAGCGAAAAATGCTTGTCAACTCTCAATAGTATTCTATGATGAATTTTACCTTAGAAACAAAAAAAAGGTCTTCAAGCAGATCTGGCTGCGCTACAGAAAGCAAAAGATGACTTGAAAGAACAGTTGATTAGCTGCGAAGCAAATGTTGTACGTAAAGATGAAGAAATTGCACAACTATTAAAAAAAATATCAGAAATAATTGAAGACTATGAGGAAAAACTGGAAAGAAAAGATGAACAAATTTGGGGAATGAATGCTCAATTAAATGAAGGTATCAATGATGATAATTTAATCTTCAAAGAGGTCCAAAAATCAGAGAAACAGAGGGCCGCTGCACTTTCCGCAAGCAAGAAGAAAGACGAAGCCAACTTGAGATCAACCGTTGACGCTGAACTGATTTCAGATATTGAAAGAAAATGGCAAAGTAAGGTCACTATAGCTGATTATCCCAGGAAAGGAAAAATCGCTATTACAAGAATTGGATAGTTCAAACTTTATCATACGTGAAAAACAAAAACAAATCATAGTATTGAGTGATCGAATCGCGGAATTAGAAAAAGATCAATATCATCCAAGAATGATATACTTAAAGAAAATAGAAAATGAGATGAAGAACAAACTAATAGAGTATAATTTATCAGAAGAACGATTGGAGGTATAAAAGTTATTCAATTTATTATAGACTGGTTTTATATGCCCAAGAAGTCTTGATTTGTTTCATCAGCCAGTTACGTTGTCTCCTTGTGGGCATACTTATTGTGCAGAGTGCGTAGATCTCATGAAAAACGAAAATTTTAATGTATTGAAGTGTGATACTTGCCATACTGTTGCAACAGCAACTTTTAAAAATGACCAAATCAAGTCTGTTCAAGAACAGTTTATTAGACATAGGCAAGTTACAGGATCATTTAATGTCTGGATTCAAGAACTTCAAAAGTATCACCCAGATGATAAGCTTTTAGAATCAAACAGTTGAAATAAAACGCCATTTATATCATTGTCTTTATTTCTTTTTAAATATTCCAGATAACACATTGTTATCTGCTCTCTTAAACTCCATTCCAGTTACGTGTAATGCTTTGATTTTAGAAGATCCAATTGAGGCTAAAGATTAGTTGGAGTGGTTACATCTGAAAATATCCAAGGCAGCATCAACAGGATCTTTCTCGCAGGTCAAAGAAACTACCATAAGCAATTGTAAACTTACTTGGACTCAATGAATGTTGACCTCTTACAATTACTTGTTGAAGTCTCGGAAGAAACTCTTCATTCGTCAACACAATATTCCCCATGTTTTTGAAATCCATCTTATCCAACATATTTGCCACACTAAACTCATTGTACTGAATCACTAACTGTTAATAGCATCTCATTTAACCTTTGATTTCGAATGGTCGGCGACATTTTTCGAATACTTCTTTCATATATTTTTCAATCAGCTTGGTCGAATCTTTGTCTGATTTCTCCGCCAGCACCAGTATATTCCTCTTAAGTGAATCCTGATAAGTCGCTACAATTTAAATTGATTTGTAAATTTACCACCAAATGTAAGTGATACAATATTGTCATGCCAGAGCTTTGCAATAGAGGAATCAGCAAAAGTAATTGTGATATCTTTTAGGTCTCCTCCTTCTTTCTCATCTCTTGGAATGACACAGTCAAACACCACGCTTTTCTCCTTTTCTATCTTAAATGCCAGCATTCTCCGCAAGCTAATTGGCAGATAAGGTTTGTAGGGTTTGTCTATGTTTTAAAAAATCTATACTACTTTTTCCTATCTCAGTACAATGAAGCTCAAAGTCCACAATCTTAACTTCACATTTGTGGTCTTTCCATACAATTTTTTGAGGCGATGCAAGCTATCATTCGTTAAACTTTACTTAATTTACCCATTTTTCAACATCATTTGCATCAATCAAGTTTCCGACTGACTTGGCCTTTGATGGAACATTATCTGCCTTCAAATTGTCTTGAGATAAATTGTTGGTCGAGACTGAAGCTTTAAAATCTAAATTGCTGCGTGACATTGGTGCTTGTTTTTCTGCTGATTCAAGGGTGTTTGGTTTTTCACCTATCTCTATTGCCTCGTTCTTTCGCGTAACTTCCGTAACTTTATCTGAACTAACAGCTGCTGGAATAGTATTTTTAGCATTATTATCATTGCCAGGATTCTGATCTTTAAGTGTTTGCATATCCATTGCGTTCATATACTTTGCAGACTTCGGACCTGCTTTGACTTTAGCTGGTGCTGCATCAACTTGTTGCTGTGTTGTAACGTTTGCATTCATTATTGTCAGAGGTTCGGATGTGGACGGAACAACATTAGCAGGGAATACTTTTGAATGAGACTTGAACAGTCCCTTTTTGGTAATAGAATCTCGAGAGCCTGACTTCTTCATATCCTCCCCCTCTTCTCCTGTAAGTGCCTCATCAGCTAAACTTGCCTTCGATTTGGACAAATTTGTGATTGATGACATAAAACCTTTCTTCTTCTTTGGTGCATCTATCTCGGCGATGTTTTCAACAGACTCAGCATCATTCAAATTTTCTTTAGATTTGCTACCTTCTCCACCGAATTTGGCAGCCCACTTTTTTACCTTTCCAAATGCACCTTTCTTTTTCTCGCCGGTATTATCATCTACGACATTGGTCGATATACGCCCGTCATGTTGCATTTCAGTTTCAGGAACCGTTGGAATATCTACCAATTCTTTGACCGCTGGTTTTTGAGAGAATCTTTCAACAGCCTCCTTAACCAATACCTCATTTTTGGATACCGGTGTTGGTAGTTTTCCAGGTACCGTTCTATCAATAGAGTCGGGTTCCTTATTTTGAATCTGTGTTACAGGTTTATCAGAAAAGGTTGCTGGATGACTGTTGATTTGAGTAGCAACTGTTAGTTTGTCATCAGTAACCTTAGATAAGGGTTCGTTAGATGAGCTGGCATTTCCAATCCCACCTACTTGCCTATCCAACTTTGTTAGTGCGTCATTTTTGATCGCCATGGCCTTGCTATTTTGGTCAATAAGATTATGTTGTTGTAAACTATCTAACCCAGTCTCCTTTTGAATTTCGATTTTATTGATCACAATTGGCTGGGTTACTGATTCTTCAACTTTACTGGAGCTTAATTTTACTGGTGAGATAACACTTTCGGATTTTATCTCGTCCGCATTGATGTCTTTCACTGTAGCTATTTGTAAATCGTTGGATTGCATATTCTTTGAAACACTTTCTTCTTGAGGAGACTTGTTTTCTTTTATAGAAGTACTGTTTTTGAGTGTTTCAGACGCAGATGAAGGTAAGAGGTGAATTTCATTTTTGCCCACACTTTCTAAAGATTTTCCAATACTAGCAGTAACATTAGCAGGCAAGCCACTTATATTGTTTTTACTGTTTGACTCAATAGACAGTGATTGTGTCTCGATTTCCTTTGTAGGTATACCTGCTAGTTTCATTAATTATCAGGTTTCAAACCTTCTGCAATGGCGATTCCAGGCTTAACAGCTATTGAGGTCTCGATTGGTGTGCGATAGTTTTCATTCACATGATGGTTATCGGTTTCGACAATTTTAGTTTTCTGATGCTCTTTTTGTTCATTTTGGAATGAGCTATCTTCTTTACTTTTAGCTGCACTTTCGCTCAGATTTTCTTTCGATTTATTCAACCAGTTTTTCATTTTTCCAAGGGCAGATTTGTGTTTGTCTTTATGGTCTTTATGTTCTTTCTCACCCTTCTTTTCTTCTTTTTTATTTTTTACTTGAGTTTCTACCTTTTCCTTTGAAGGATCGTTCACCTGCTGATCTTTTGCAGATCCTTTGTGTGAGTCAAGCAGATAAACATCATCTTTCTGCAGAGTATGTTCAAATACATCCGATCTGGGGGATTTGGCCGACTTAATTGGTCGATCGTCGATGGCTTCTCTAGGTTGGGAAGAGTGCATATCACTCATAATCTGCTCTGGTAGAACTTTTGATGAGTTTGTCTCTATAGGCGGAATTTGAATTGAAGTAACTACTGGATCCTTTTCTAACCTTTTTACATCAATATTAGCCGAATTATCAAGCCCGCCTTTAATCTCTATATCGATATCTATTTCATTTCGCATTTCGATTGCTTTGTTTAGTAGTGGGGATACGTCATGGATAGGTGACTGCTCATTGCTATTGACCTCTACTACCAGAGTATCTTTTTTGGGAGAGGCAGTGGTAGATTTATCATTTTCATTCGGGGTTTCGTTGAGCAATTGTTTTTGAAACATTCTATCTAGCCTTGAAGAAAATTCGCTTGGCTTGTTGACAGGCTGTGATACTTCCAAAATAGATGATGAGTTTGTCGTGTTGACTTCTGGATGATTTGCTAAGGCAGAGTCTGTGATGATACTCTCTTGTCTCCAGTTCCCAAATAAAGACTTCTTCTGCTCATCCAACCATTGCTGCTCTTCTTGCAACTCTATATCTGTCTTTTGAGGAGACATTATAGAGATTGCAGACTCTTGTGGCACAACTTCTGCTTGTCGCACTTCTACAGCAGGTTGTTTCATTTTATAGCTCACACTATGTCTTGTTTTCTTAATAGATTCCTCCTTTTCAGAGCCATCTTTTGAAATTTTGGACTGAATTGATGGCTCTACTGGTAAAGATTGACTTTTATGAGCCACTGATTGTCGTTGGAAATTTGATGAATCCTGGGAATCTGAATATTTTTGGGACACTGATTGTCTTATATCATCCATTGATGGATTCGATTCACTCAATTTCTCGGTTTTAGCATCTACAGAAGATATTCGAGGTTTATGAGACACTGAATTTCTGGTTTTCAATGAGCGTTCATCACCAACTATAGCAGACTGCTTCTTTTCTTCTATTAAAGATTCTGATATAGATTGGAATCGGGTTTGGTGTACAGAGTTTCTTGTATATTCCACTTGAGTGGATTCCGATGCTGTTATTTTGACTGATCGTCGCTCTGTTAAAGGGCTACTAACTTCTCTAAGTATTTCACCATCTACTGACAAGCTATGAGGTGCTTCTGATTGTGAATTACTTCGGAGTTTGTTGATTTTTTTGGCCGAAATCTTTCTGTAGAGTTCAATTTTTGCATCTAGTTGAGTTTGAGCCAACTCATTTACGAAGGAAATTGTTTCGGTCCCCATTGCTTCAATCAATGCATTTTCAGCAATATCTCCAATATTTGTGCTTTCTACCTGAGTAACATTGGCCCAGCCCATTCGAACATCGAGAATCCCACGCCCTAAAAAGCTCATACCTCTGTTTCTAGTTGTTTGTTCTTTTGGCACAAAACTACGCCGGTACTTCAGAATCGACTTTCGGGAGAGTTCATTTTTTGCTGAGTGGTTAATAAACCAAACATTTACCAAATATCATATCTTCACAATTTCTAATAGATTGATCAGTAACTTCAGGGTCAGTCACAGCTTGCTTATTTAACCAAGATGCATATCGATTTGTACGAGGATATATTTCCTGTGTACGTCGACTATCCACCAAATGAACCGGTTTTTCTAATGGAGAGTGCAATTTTGGTTTATCTAAAGGTTTGATTGCAGTTTTGATTTGATAATTCAAAATGTCAATCCCCCAGTCTGTAAATACAACGGTTCTTGTGTCTTCATCAGTGTTCAATTCGTCGAGTGACTGCAATTCCCCAACCTTTGCTTCATTTCTATACTTTTCTTCTGGTGTCTCTAAAGATTTCGACCTGGTGAGAAACTGAAGGCTCTTTATCTCATCTACCTCATACATGTTTTGTGATTGAGGGATTTCTTTCAATTTCGATCCAAAAACTCCCGAAAACCCTTCCTCTCTAAGCTGTAATTCTGCAATATAATCATTGTAAATAGCTCTGGGAATGCACTCTCGTTCATAGTCTGTTGGCCTTGTATCTACCTATAAATCCTGTTAATATTCATAAAAAAGAACCTTTGCTGGAGGTTCTCCTTGAAATGCATTCCAGTCCATATAATCGACCAATAGATTCGCTTGAGACATCTAGGCGAAGTATTATGAAAGGGAATCTCTAGTTAGAAAATACATTGTTCCAGGTATAAACACTTCCACATTTGATCAACAAATTGAAAACACCGCAGTTTTAATACACTCAAGCATATTCATTCGTTCATATTGTATTTCGTTCCTCTTTCTTATATGACGAGAAATACAGTAAAATGTTAAAAAAGGGTGATTCTTCATTCTCTTTAACCAAAATACCTGAATAAATTACACTTGGAGAAAGGAAAGGGAATGTTAGTCTTCATATGCGTAGTCATATAAGGTCATTTAACTAAACAATCCTAAACTGAACTTTTTCACTTTTTATGGAACAACAAGAAGATGAAGGAGTGATCAGATGTATATGTGGATTCACAGAAGACGATGGATTCACAATTCAGTGTGAAACTTGCTTTGTTTGGCAACATGCTGTTTGTGTATCAATCACTTCAAGTACTGTTCCTGATATTTATTTCTGCGAACAATGCAAACCAAGGCCTTTAAACGTTGAGGTATTGCTACTGTATTTTCTCACATCAGAAAGCTATATCTGCTCAAACAAAGCGGCTTCAGAGTGAGCTTGATGCAAAGAAACTAAAAAGATTGGAGGATGAAAGAGAATTAAAGAAGTTAAAGAAACAAGAGAGGATAGATAAACCATCACCAAGAAAACGAAAAGATTCACAAGATATACCAAAAGTCGATAAACGACGTCGATTACCTACCAGTCCACCATCGCCACAAAGGAAACGGTTGAAGGATTTAAGTAAGTCCACCGTATTTAACTATTAGTATCTCCTAAAGATAAGCAAACACTTATCCCCAAGAATGCGAAAGAATTTGACCTTGAGGAATCAAATCAATCACACAATGCAGTTTATGAAAGGAAACGTGGTCGACCTAGAGTAACCCTTTTTGACTAACAAAAGATTCATAGTATACCAGAGTCAAAGCAAGGATCTAGAAATAACTCTCCAGAACGATTTATAAGGAGGAAGAGGATGCCTTCTCATGAGTCAGTGCGTCACTTCCCAGCGAATGCATTTGAATCAGAATATGCTATTTATGCTTATCGATTTGGAAATAGTTCTTCGAATAGGTTTACCAAGATTGCACTGAAATCTTTGGAAACGTTGCTAAGTGATATATCAACTATTCCTTTGCTCCAATTAGACCAATACTCGTCCGTGGACACGAAAAAAGAACCCGAAGATTTTTTGGTCAACGTTCCTCCTCTAATTACAGTGCTAGAGAAAGAATGGCCGTTATCAGTTAGTACTGTTCATCATTCAATATCACCCAGTCTCAACTCACATCATGGTTTATTTGCGATTAATTGTATATCAAAGGGAAACTACATCAGTGAAATTAAAGGAAGTATTTGTCACATGAAAGACCTTGACTGTAAATATGATTCTCTATCAGTCAATCCATGTTTGGTGAGTCCAACCCCAAACTCTTATGTCCCAGATGGGCAATTAGTACTTCCCCCATTCGTCTTCAAGTTTCCTTTTGCTAAAGACATGGATAATGGTCTAAACAACCTATTTCTGGATTCTAGGTTTAATGGCAATTTCGATGGCCGTTATGTTCGATCGTATTGTGGAGGGGGTAATGAAAGTATAAAATCAAAGTGTAATGCATTTCTGCGAACAGTTGTGCTAATCCATGTATCTGAAATAGAAACTCGACCTAAAATCAGAAATTTAGCAGATAGCCTGCAATTGCAACCAAAAGAAAGTGAAATGCCACTACTGATTAATGATAGAATCCGGCTATGCCTGATTGCTACGCGAAATATTGAATTTGGCGAAGAGATTGTATTAGAGCCATCACCAGGAGTATGCTACTTTCCTTGCATCTGCTCTTCTGCTAAAGAGTGTTTATCTCAAAGAACCGTTGAAAAAATTGAAGATTTTCGAAGGTTCCATTTTGGTGGTAAGTCATTTGTGCTTCTGAATTATTAGACGTTGAACTTTCGCACGATAGCTTTTTTGACGTATTACAACAAAGAGAAGATGAGCGCCGAGTTCATCAAGAGGAATTTGAAAAGGAACAACATCAATATCCAATTTGGAATTTTGAAGTTGGCGAATCAGAAACCAAAGATAATGCCGGTGTTTTAGAAATTTCCAATATCCCAAAGGATTCCACAGAACTGCCTTTCCTTTCTTCTTCTGAAGATAGCCCAGTGTTGGATGTGGATATGGAACGCCCAATGGATAACACAGAATCAAATCAATCACTTATTCGAATAGAATCCCTTGATAGTTTAAATGAAGAAAGCAATATAGAACATGAACCTGAAAACTCCCCAGAAATTGTAATTGATATCGAAATGGTGGAGAAGGAGGTACTAAAGTTTGATCCAGAAGCAGTAGAAGTAGAAGAGTCTGCTGTTGAACTGAAAGAAGAAGTAGCAATCCCAGAACCGGAACCTCAGCGTGTAAATTTACTGGACTTTATGATGCAAGAGTCTTCAATTTTAGAGGGTCCGTTGATAGAAAGTTTGATCACAGAGAAGCCTGTAACGCACGAAGAATTGATCGAAACTCCTTCCGAAGCAGTTGATACATCCGTTCAAAAGTTGGACTCACCACTTCTTAGTCGGCAGATAATTTCATCCCCAGTACTTGATGTGCAAGTGTCTTCTACTTCATTATTAGAACCAGAAGCGGTCCACGAGACTGAAAAGGATATACGATCACCGACTGTCAATGAATCCCCAATTAAATCTTTCAAGTCTCAGTATATGCCTTCGCCAATCCCGGTTGCGATTATTGAAGAGCCTCAAAGACCAGGAACCAATCCCATTCAGGCTTTAAAACCAACGATCGATACTATCAAGCCATTGGAAGATGTTTATGAAAGCAAAAGAGATAGTTTAGATGGTAGTCGTCCATTGCCAGATAATAGATGGCGGGATAGACGTGAATTCGAAAGAAAAGGTAGGGAACAGCGGGAATGGTCTCCAGAAAGAGTTTATCATGGAAATTTTAGAGAATCATATGATGAAAGTCGGACGGGACCAATTCGAAATTCTTTCAGCAGCCGATCATCGGATATGAGAGGTTCAACTAGACTTCCTAGTCGGGATAGCTATGAGCAAAGAAGCGCTGTAACCCGGGATGCATATCCTAATCGAGACAATTTGATGTCTGGTAGAGAGTCGTTTGATACACGATCAAACCATTCCATTGGTCGCGAAGAGCGTACTGATAATCACGAAGAAAGTCTATATCGCCATCCTCAAACTTACCGACACCCGCCTCCTCGAAGAGATGATTGGCCGCCATATGGTTATGACAATTCTAGGGATATACATAGAGAAAGACTGCCGCCTAGAAGTGGACCTGTAGGACACCATCATGCAGCATTCGATCGACCACCTTCATATGGTTATAGGCAAGATTATGATCGATATCCACCACCTCGTGATGGTAGGGGGTATGCAGATGATCCTGCTTGGGAGCGTGAAAGGAGAGATACTCGAGGTGGCCGAACTTATAGAGGGTTTCCACCAAGAGATAGAGGTCGAGGTCGCTAACTGGTCCTCTTTCCAGGAAGTAAATAAAATTGCCTTTAATTTTCATTTGCCGTTTTTATTGTTTTCTTTAATACGCGCTTTTCAGGGTTAATAACTGACGAATGGGTTGCAATAACTCGAAATACGACCCAGTCATTACCAGTAGTAAACATGAAAAGAGATTGGTAGTCCGTACTATTGAATCTGGATCCGAATGGAAAACCGCGTGGTTGGAATTTACAGATTTGTTAGAAAAAGCTCAACTACACGCAGCGCATTGGTCTATTGTAATAAAAATGCTTCTAACGTTTAGGGAGAAGATGACAGTCGAGATAGCAAGTTGACACCATGTTTTAAGTCATTATCTTTACAGTCCACTGACCTATTTATTTTATCACGAGAATTCATTGAAAGCTTGGACAACTACCTAGGTGTGGTTTCGGACGTACTTGGATTAATGCGCGACCTTCACTGCGAGTTTAAAAAGTTAAGTAAACTACGGTTGCAACTCTCGAATTTATTACGATCAAACCCAAAAGTAGTACCATTAGATGAAAACATATCCATCACAAAATATGAAGAGATAAGCATTATATCAAAAGTACGACTTTCAATCGAACAAACCGAAAAATTGATCAATGAAAAAAAGGATGGCATTAAAGTGATGATAATTTCAATCCAATTTGAATCTATTTTCATTGTGCTAAGTCAATTAGCATCAACATGGAAAGCTTTCAGTGAAGTTTTTGAGTTGATGAACGAAATTGTGGTGGAAAACCCATTCAACTCCTCCGATGAATCAGAAAATGACAATCAATATCCAACAACAGAAGTTTTATCACGAAAGTTTGCAAATGAACGATCAGAGCGATTGAAATGTTTCTCTAAATGGATATTTTATTCCAATAGGTTGGGGATTTCCTGGACACAATTAAGAAAGTCCGAATTGAATTTTGCTAACTTAGTTCACCAATGGTTAACTCTTAGTGCTAAATCTGGAACAAAGAGTCTAATCATCGTCAATGATTGGATTAAAGTTATAAACACCCCAGGAAGTCTCAGTGGAAGTTCATCTCTAGCTTTCAATGCTTTTACGAAACTATTTGACGAGCAGAATACAATTTTGAATCAAATACAGGCAAGAGAATTGGATCTAAACCAATATATATACAAATATGATGATGCCCAAAAAGCCTTGAAAGCAAAGAAACCAAGCTCAAATGATCGTAAAATGTTACAAAATGAGTTTGATCTTGCAAAACACAAACTTCAAAGTGTCCAAAAGGAAAACCGTAGATTTAAAATGCAGAGTTTGTCTGAATTTCAACGCAAGGTTTGGCATGAGCTATCCCAATCAGCGAATGCAATATCAGACTCTTATGCAATATGCTTCAAAAGTTTGGAACTGGTACGAAGATCAACAAATCCCAAAACGATTAAAAGCCAGTTAGATTATGAAGAGGGATTCTCTAAGCCAGCTGACATTAGTTCACAGAGCTCAAGCTCCAACTTTGAACCGCCATCATATATGGAACTAAATGACAGCAAACCCAGCTTTGGTCTCCCATCTCGGCCTTCAAACAGTAGTTTTTTAAAAAGCTTGAGAAAGTCCCCATCAATACCATCAATTGCAATAGATGCACACGAGTTTGATCGCATGCCGGAGTCTCGTTCAGAGTCCAAATTGGACAAAAACATGTTGGATCCTCAAACAAACTACATGTCAAAAAAGTTACCGATTAGTAGTAGTACACCATTACTGAATGCGAGAAGTGGAAAGGTGTTTAAACCCGCACCTCCAGTTCCAAAATTCTCTAGAACAACCAAGTAACCATCAATTTCTGATACTATCCTATTCTGAATAAATGCCATTAATAGAGCTTATAACGTAAAAAATAATTTTGTAATTCTTTTTGTTCTACTTTATTCTGGTTCGTTGCTTATAAAACAAGTGAAGATCAGGTTATTGAACAGCACCTAATATCAAACTCCATTTCAATAAAACCTGCGATACAACAAAGGCAATAAGGATGCTTTCAATCAATTTCTCTTGCGTCATTCTACTGCCAAAATCCAAGAATGTACTATTAGGACAAGTATCGAAGTTTTCTATGGTTAAATTCGATTGGTTAAACCTTGTACACAAGACATTGATGTTTGTGATTTAAAGTCTCTTATGTCACTACACGCTAACAGATGTGAGAGTGAAATAATTACCAATATGGCATTGAACTTGCAAATCTATCAGTTTATAAACACTCCCGTAACAGAGTATGATATTTGCAACTGTAACAATGATCGATATGATTTGATTCTAATATCAGCAAATGATGGAACTACAATGAACAGAAAAGCAACCCTATAATGTGAGAATTCAAAAATCACTTTCGTGGTCGAATATGAAAAGGTAGAATTCGCCAAGAGTAGAGCATAACAAGTATTCCTACAATCACTTGGAAAATATTCAATATTAGCATATCAGTTCTAGAATTATTATGAAATATATAGCAAGCTGATACTCCCAGAATCTAATGTGAACAATCATTGCTACGTACAATATGTGTATATAGTATTGCAATTTTTATGTATCTGTTAGAGAAAAAGGCATCAAGATGTTTTGAGCGATACATTGAAAAGCTTGCAAATGCGAAGCTATTACTGGACTTCATCACCGATTTCTTCTTCCGATGTATTACTTCCGTGATCTCAGGAGCCTTTGTTGCTGCTTCACTCTCAAACTGAATATTGATGGTTGGGATAATCGAATCTTTCCTGGTCATTGAATGAACTACAATTTTGCGTGTATTTTTCGTGTTTTCATTAGGGTCTTATCTCAAAGTGATATTTCACCATCTAACAAAACAATTTAACATAAATTAATCTATATTGCATAATCTAAACACAAATATATGCCACTAATAGTGACTCGCTATTTCAATAAGTGACACTGTAGTTTCAATCTTTCAGTGATAAAACTGTACCAACTTCATAAAAAGCTGGATCGAAAGGCATTTTTGTTGTTGGGATTGATGAAAGCACTCTATAAATTACTTCTGAACTTTGGCGGTCAGAGTTCATGTGGTTATGAAAGGATATTTCTTTTAGATGACAGGACTTTAAATCACCTTTCAACTCTGGTATTAGTTGATGAGATGCATTTGTTAACCCATGGAAGAGCAACGCCATATCATCGCCCTCCATGAATCTTGCGTTGTTATTAATGGGGATATGAATCGAAAATTGAATTGTTAATGACTTTAGATTTAGACAGATTTCCATCAATTCCGTTAAATTTATCCCATTACGTACTCGGTTGAGCGATAAGCATTCCAACTTTGGATTATTTTTCAACAATCGTACAAGTGCTAGCCAAGTAAAATTATTCCCACCATATCCATCTAAAAAAAGTTTTGTTAAATTTCCAAATGACTTTGCCATTAGTTTGAGTGAAGAATTTGAAAATCCATATAAAACGCTTGGATCTGGTTTTCCCTTCAGAAAAAGAGTTGATATGTTTTTGAACTTTGTTAATTTTAAAAGTAAAGTTTTATCGCCAAGACATAACCAGCCAACTACCAGAACAATAGCTTGAACTTTTTCTGGATTGCTAACTCTATCAAGCAGCAAACATAAATCTTGACAGATCATATCGTGGTTGCTGAGAATTGGATCCAAAACTATATCTGGTTGATTGAATTTGATAAGTTTGTTCTTCTCTATAGTTTTTATAAATTGAGATATTCTCATTATTGAATGAATATTCAAAGTTGTTCGTTTTGGGATTTCACAAAGTCTATAATTTAAAATATTAATTGATACCTATAGAAGCAGGGAGAAGACCAAATTGGATGCCTAAGTGCAATCATTCTGAACTGAGTATTCACATGCGCCAACTGCAATAGTAATGGTTTCCCCCGACTAAGGTTGATGGTCGAGTGATATTTTTGTTTAGATGCTTGCTTTGTAGTAATTGTGAATTTTCGATTGTTAGTTTTGTCATAATAATCAAAATCGTTTGCAGACAAGTCAGCAGTGGAATTTCTAAAGTAATTGTCCGTGACCGTAACAATGTTTGGTTGCAGAATCAGAAATATCTGATACAATAATTCATCTACTTTCAGAATCTTTGAAAATATTACTGGGAAGGTTGCTAATGGGTGGGACTGTGGAAGTCATACAGAAAAAACAAAAAAAAATATGGGTTAGAATGAAAGTCACAGTTTATTTGATGTCCTAAGGTCTTGATTATCTACCGCCCATTTTATAGTGTCTGAAACTGGTTGGAGTATGGGAATTGTCCCGTCCAAGAGGTATTTTTGGTTATTCTCTTCAATGTCATGTAGTTTGTAATTATAGTTTATCATGATCCCAAATGATTGCTCAAATCCCTTTTCTGTTACATCGATATAGATCATTAGATTTACCTGATATGTCACCTTTCCAGTTCAGCTGTTGAATGTAGGCCCCATTTCTAACATGGAAGTTTGTCACTTGGATTAATAGCAATTAAATACCTGGATCCAATGCGAAACCACGGCGTTTTTCATGCAGTATATAATGGGCACATAATCTTAGCAAAATCGGCTGGAGGACGTTTTCCACTTCCGGTGAATACAATTTGTCCATGTAGAACCATTTCTACTATCAATGATAGATGTGTTACTTTTAAATTTTCATTGATGGAATGTTTATCACAAGGGCTTAATTTCTCAATGCTTTTGATTTCATCAGACAACAGTAAATTTTCTTGGTTATTTAATGCCAAATTGAGCCATCTTCGAAAGCCAGGGATTGGTGATAAAGTTACAAATGTCTCTACAGATGGCATTTCTGATTGGATTTTCCTTACAACCTAAAGTTATAAATTTATCCAATACCCTTTTGATTAAAAAATTGCCCAAATCCACTCCAGTAAGGCCCTTTTGCGCAGACGTAATAGAGTAGAATATTGCAACCTTAGCACCAGAGTAAGTGGGTGATGGATCGTCAAGAATAGCACTGATGTGTCTTGGTATTGTGTCCATTGTTGCCACCTTTCAGGAGGTTAATAAAAGCCCAATCGTACTTGCACAAATGTAAGTGGCTCATGTGGGATAGAACTGTGTAGAAATGCAAAACAGAATCTCCCAACTCCTAATCTCCTCTTTAAGGCTAGCCATGATGCAATAGAATGTACGGCTTCATAGTTCAATATCTTTTTTTAAAAAAATATGTCAAAATACCTTTTCGAGAGTGACCGCGGGAGTTTCCCAAGTAATTCTTTGGAGTTCAACTTTATTCAATGCAAACCACTCTTGAAATTTTGATTTTAAGGACTCGGATATTGTTTGAAGTTGAAATCGTTCATGAGCTTGAATATACGGCGATTTAATCAGATACTACACATGTCAATGATCCAATTAATACATTAGTATCTGCGCGTAGTCGTATCAGGAAAAATAAACCACCTGGAAGTTGACTAATTCTACTAAAAAGGCTTTCATATGCTGGAGTTAATACATCTTTCATTCGTTTTGTTATTCGAGTTAAAGATCGATTAGTGCTGACTACATCATTGTACTTCTGGATCAACTTTTGGACTTCAACCTGATCCACACCAAAGTCAACTGCAATTAGTTGAAGAAAGGCTGATTTTCGTTCCTTTTATTAATATTGATAGCAAACCAGATCGCAATTGTCATAGAAATTGCAGAATTCTTGACAAAGTAACTTTGATCAATTTAATGAATGAATTACCACTGGCCAAATGTCACCATCCTCTCGTCTCGACTTTACAATTGATTCAATAAGTTTCTTCATATCATCAGCGGTGGAGAGTGATTTAAATGAGTGTTGTTTATGCTCTGGAAATACTGATTTGTTCGAATTGCTCATAATATCGTCCCAGTAATGAGATATTAAAGTAGAGGGTAGTTTATAAGATGACTTGCTTAAACGATTTGAATAGCTAATTCTCCTGATAAGGAATCTTAGCATCCAAAAACAGAAAACCCTTTTGAAGTCATTTATACAGGACTCTTGACCACACTTGAACAAATATGACTAAAGGACGCATGAAGAGCTGGGTCGGTACAGATTAGGGAATAAATTATAGTTGCTGTATCAACTGTAATAAAATATAATGTATAATTAAATAATGTGCACAGTAGCCAATCATAATAAATCGTGGGGTTTATATTTTGGTATCATAGGGTGTTTTGTCTATACTATAGAGATGTTAAAGACCAATATTCTTGATATCTTCAGATGGCTGCTGTATATTACTCCAATAGGATTCGGTTAATACTCCATATGCAAATGGTAGTTCCGAACGATATGGTTGAGGGGAATTTACATATTGAGATAATTCAGCACGATGATAGTTTAAGTAAGGGTATTGAGCTGGAAATTGATGATTCATGGTTGTATGATTGGCTTCGAATGATTCCGAGAAAGGGATAGGATCCCCATATAATGATCCGATGGTTGAATATCTCAAATTACTTGTTTTTGGTGTGGTTTTTGTGTTTTCAAAACAGCCACTAGCAACGGAAAAGTTTATCCTGGCCTCGGGTAAACATCCTTGCGGTAGGTAGTCATATTTACCAATTTGAGGAGTGACTTTGACTTTCTTTTTCACAACCCGCTGCTTTTTTGGAGAAAATGAATATCCTGGATTATCGATCAAGTGTTGGGTGAACAACTCTTGAGACTGTTTCTGGAACTTTTCCCTTGTTTCAACATCTTCATTCGCCCACAAAGTTCCTGTTTCGCGTCAATAAGATAATTGAATTACCTGCAATTTTGGAAATTTCATGAGATTTTGTTACATTATGTTCTTTTACAATCTTGTCCTTGATAAACTTTCTATACAGCAAAAAAGCATTCATTGGCTTTGCAACTTTCGGTTTTCCTTCAACCATGCTAAACAGAATTTTGATTGGAAACTTGGTTTCACAGGCCTGTATTTATATTACCAAGAACTGGTGGTAGGGGTGCCACATCTTTGGAGATTTGGCAATAAGCAGTTTCATAGGGGATACACATTGGATCTAGTGAGTTACAAAGTAATCGAAATGTCCAAGTTATATCCAAGTTCAACTGCAGTAAATCTCCTAGTTTTTCTGGTGTGTCTCTGACTAAAATTAGGTCCAATTACTGTCTTTCAAAGGTGTAAAAACAGAATTTGAATTCTGAAGTATAAAATATAATATATGGTGACTTGCAATGATCCAATCTGTTAAATCGCTGGAAATGATATGCTCGGTTTTGATGGTGATTGTCCAAAAACCCGACTTTCACGGACCGTGAACTATGTCGGGCCGATTCAAAGTTGGTGGTGGAAAAATTGGTGTAGAGTTTTGTGATATTTTGAAGATAAATATTGCATTACATATATTGAAGTTGTTAGTTTGAAATTGAATAATAAATAGAAGTTGACAATTCAGAATAGAAAATATACACGTTTTGACAGATTTATTACTGATTAGTGCTGTTCATTACCACTTTCCCTGTATTGCATATTACGAGACTCTTGTGAGATAGTTTGATTTTCGAATTGGCTTGGATTGCTAGCAAGTGATGGATTTTGAACAAGGTGTGATGAGTTTCCAAATCTTCGAATACTAAAACTGTTTGAATTGCGGTGCTGATTACTAGAATTCCACCGATAGAAGGAAGAGCTAGATATGGAATTTTCATTTCTTCTCTCGTGTCTGACTCGCCGTACTCGTTCAATATCCAGACGATCTCTACTGTCCTGTGTATCTAATCGCGTTGTTCTATGTGTAAGTGAAGTTTCTTGCGCTAATCTTGTTGTAGAATTCCTCAATTGTCTACGAAGTCTTCCCATAGCTGTTTCCATTAATCCTGTGTCATACATGTTCTGAGAACCATTTCCTCCAAACAATAAGGAAAACGACCTGGGTTGCAGTTGTCGAATTATCAGCTGCTCTAGTTCATCAACAGGATCAATTTCTTCATCAATGATTTCGCTTGTCACTGGTTCAACAAGTAGATTTCGAATTGGATGGTCATTTGGTGCATTTTGTGTGATGGCAGAGTTTGTGTAGAGAGATTGAAGTAAAGGTAACTCTTCATAACGATTTCGAATTGGTTGAGACATTATATGAGCCAACCCTCTAGTTTTCTGTTTATCTAGATGATTGGAAGGTATCTCATCAACGAAAACTGGATTTCCCATAGTCAATTATTCTCTATAGAAATTCTTGACGCGATTTTTTTATAGCTCATTGGTCACGTTGATGAAGTGATGCAGACCAAATCAGATATAGTGGTCCTCTGGTCATCAACTAAACTCACTTTTTTTCAACAATAGAGTAGTCAGTGAATAGATTTCCCATCCCAATTTAGATATGTCGAATGATGTAGCTTCTAATGAGTCTCACTCTATGTCTTATATCTGCTATCGGCGGTCTAATGATTATAATTCCAATTCTGCTATTTCATTGCTGTGAGACATTTTTTTTTATCTAAATGTACAAAGAACTTCATTTAGTTAAAACAAACCAATCAATCATTTTTAAAGAATCATTGGATTCAAACTATGGATGTTACATGTGGCCTTCTTCAGTATTACTTTGCATGTTTATTGCAACACATCCTGATATACTTGCAGAAAAGAGAGTTTTAGAAGTGGGTTCTGGTATTGGATTGGTTGGTATAATTTTAGAGTTAACAAGTTGTAGGTCTAATAGCGTCTAGGTTTTCGAAATCAGTTGTGATGACGGATATGGACAATAAGGATATATTGGATAACTTGAACAATGTAATCAAATTGAACAAATTCGACAATTGCGCAGTACAGCCATTAAACTGGGGATGGCCTATAGTGGAACTAAATGGCAAGTTTGATTGTATCATTGGATCTGATGTCTTTTACAATCCATGTGATTTTGAATCGCTGTTGTTTACTATACACTACATCTTTCGTTACAATTCCACACCAGGTGCAGTGTTTATCACCTCGTACCAAGAGCGAAGTTCCAAGCGAAGGATTAAACCCCTATTGGACAAATTTGGGTTAGAATGCAATGTCATTAGTTTTGAAGCTGCTATTGATTTAATTCCCGATTATCTTCGATTTTCATCAGGGAAACTAGTGAATGAGATGAAACAATTTGAATTCAATGACATTTCAATGTCTAGCATATTCTTACTCAAAATATTTCCAAAGCAAACTTTTGTATAACTAGCCAATATAAAAACCTAATTATAAATTGGATAGCTATCAATAGAAACGGTAGTGGATTATCTCCTCTGCAGTAGAGTCAGAAAAATCAATTGTTTATGTGCGGATTTCTTATAAGACAAGTTTATTATAGATCCAGTTTAAATTGAGTCTCTGATGAATGAGAAGATATTGTTTCTAAAGAATCAACATGTTCCAAATTAACTGAACGTTGAGTAAAATCTGGCCAAAATTCTTCAATTGAATGTAAAGTCTCACCATTGAGGGGGGTATGGGGATAAACAATGTTTTGAGGGGTAACAGAACAAGGTAACTGGTTCTTCATTTTGGTAAAGTCATATGTGGATGAAACCAAAGTATTATGCTTAACAGTTGGAATAGAATGACAAAATAATTCTTCAACATTTTCCAGCATCATTGAAAATTGTTTTGGTGTTGGCCTGGAGTGAGGATCTAAGGAAAAGACTTTCCTCAATACTTGACATAAACTTAAGGAGAAACCGAATTTCACTTGAAAGCTATCCTGAGCGAAAGTGGACAAGATATGGCATCTAAAATGACTATCTTTTTTTGATGGTTTGTGCCAAGGATTTTTCCCAGTCAGCAGATTAATCAGTATAACACCAAGTGACCAGACATCATTTGCAGCAGGCAAATATGGAGAGCAGGTACCTGATTTAGTTGTTCTGTTTTCTGGAGACATATAACAAACAGATCCACATCCATAATCAGAGGATAAAACATCTTTTGTGGCCAAACCAAAGTCAGTTAATTTTACAGGACCTTTCTTATTTACAAGAAGTATATTTTCAGGTTTTAAATCACTACGCGTTAGTATGAATGAACAAACCGATGATAAATTCCATGTTCGTGACATTCAGAGACAGCTTCCACTATTTCGTTGAACAATTTCCTAACATGAACTTCATCCAATGGATGATTGATTATATAGTCAAATAGATCGGTTGCACAGTAATCCATAACCAAGTATAAATGGTAATTAGTTTCTATTACAGCATGTAGATGAACAATATTAGGATGATGATTGACAGCCAACATCAACTGGACTTCCTCCATTTGCAATTTCTTTTGGTTCTCAGACAAACCTTTCCTATATAAACACTTTACAGCAAAAGGGACTTTTGATACGATATGTTTTGCTAAGAATACTACAGCAAAGGAACCTTCACCTAATATTTTTGATAATTTGTATTTGTTATCGATCAATAGACCAATTTGTTGTTGAGGGTCAAAAGGATCCAATTCTTTCATTGTATTAAGTTCCATTACAATAGATAATTGAGTGACAAAATATAAACTATGTCACAAGTGTGTGGCTTCAAATGCATGACAGAGTGTTGAGGGGTCAAAGTAGGCAAATCCCATGATGCTCATTAACGATCCTTAATGAATAAGAAAATTTATTAGGAGAGAAACAAACTAAAAAAAAAAGTAAAGTATTGGAAGTTGTATTCAATTATTACTATATGAACTAATAAAGTCTAGTATTAAGTAATAAACTTGTCATTTTATTATTTATTGACATACTATTCAAGTTAAGTTACATTGTAGTAGAATCATTTTAGTTACATCAACTTGAATCATTTTACTAAATAATGGTGTCATCATGTCACCATAATGCATAACAAATCAATTTATTATGCTGTGACCTTGAACTTTACATTATGCTGTGACAGATATTGTTTATGCTGTGATCTTCTACCTAAATCTTAAAACTGGGTCTTTGTATCATAATAGTGATGCTGTGATGTTTTATAAATTATAACTACTATCTCATTCAATACTACTTACCACTACTACTTATGTACTACTTGGACACTTATCCATGTACAACTAAACCATAAAACAGTTCCCTTCACTTCAATCCAACGAGCCTCTCAATAATGCTCTCTCCTGTCATCTCTCCACATGATAAGGCGCTCGTGTGGCGTCCCTTTACTTAAAGCCTGTTCAATTTCTTAAATCTTACTGACTCGGTACAATTATCAGAATGGTTTATGAACCTTTAAACCCTCAACAACAAATTGGTACAATTTTGAACAATGAATTTCAGTTGCTATCTATTTTGGGTGAAGGTTCTTTTGCTGTTGTGGTATGGTCTTGTTTCCATTAAACTCTCTAGTTCCTAGGTCGTCATTTACCTTCCCAACAAAAAGTCGCAATCAAATGTTTATATAAAACTGGTTTGTCTGATCTTCAAATATCATTACAACGTGAGGAAAGTTTAACACTGGCAAAGTTGAATCACATCAATATCATTCGTTTACTGTCAACGATTGATACAAAGGATCATGTTTACTTAGTTCTCGAATACTGTGAAATCGATTTGTTTGATTGTATCATGAAAAAACCCTTCAACAGTGACACTGCCTTAAAGTTGTTTTCAGAATTGGTAGAAGCTGTTGCATATTGTCATGAAAATGGTGTTTATCATAGGGATCTGAAGCCAGAAAATATCATGTTGACCAATACAGTCAATCCTTCAATTAAACTAACAGATTTTGGTCTAAGTACTACTGATATGTATTCTACTGAATATGGATGTGGCTCTGTCCGGTACATGGCCCCTGAATGTTTAAAATCTCCAAAATCTGCTCCTTACCTATCTTCTGCAAACGATGTTTGGTCTCTCGGCATTATACTGATTAACATGCTCACTGGCAAAAACCCTTGGGTAGAACCTCACCCAAAGGACAAACATTTTAAATCACACCTTCTTTTGAATTCTTCTTCTGTTGATACTTTTTCCACTCAATTCTCTTTCAGTGAGTCTTTCTGTCAAGTTTTGCGCTTGGTATTTGACTTACATCCTCATCGCCGTCCTACTGCTAGACAGTTTCTGGGCATGATTAAACAAATTCCCTCTTTCTTCCGCACTCATTCATCGGTACAAGTTCCAAAGAGGGTCCCTTACAAACCTCCTCACCAGAGAAATGGCTTATTGTCTCCTACATCTGTTGAATTGTCTAAACCCCAAGGATTCCCTCTACCTCCAACTCCAAACTCTCTCATGGACAGTTTTAAACCCCAAGTATTCCCTCTACCTGCAACTCCTAACTCTCTCATGGACAGTTTTAGTTGGCGTGGTAAAGTTTCTCCTGCTTCAAAGATCATTTCAGAATCGCCAAATAGGACTCAATCAGATGAAAATACTCAATCAGATTCGGAGTTTATGTTTGAAATGGAAATTGATGAAACCCCCACACTATATAGCTACTAGGAAATAAATTGTAAGATAAAAATACCTTCACGCTGTTATAATATTACAAATAAGTCCTGGTCCTTAATGCACTTGATATGTCAGTAGCGATTATGAATTCCATATTTCTTGAACAAATGCCTTTCTTTTGATATATAATTTTCATTTAACGCTCAGAGAGTTGTCTCTAACAAGATTTTATAAGCTGTTTTTCCCCATTAAACTGATTTACATAAGCCATCACTATTCCAAAAAGTCCAAGACACTGATGTTAGCAATCAACTCAATATGCTACTAACATTTGTAACAAAAGAAGTATGTATAGTATGAAGTGAAAACCACTCAAATGTGATAATCTGAACGACTGAGATATCGCAATTATTACGCAAGAAAAAGGGCGATTAAAGAAATACAAAGATGTGCTAAAAAATGCGCTATTCCTGTTCACATATTGTGTCGTCCATTTAGATATGTAATGTTTGTTAAGAAAGGTGAACCTCCACCCCAATGGTAGATTACTTCACTCAAACTGAAAAGATACAAAATGAAATTGAACTACTTTCATCATCACAGATGGGAGAGAATCTTTACGTCTTTCCATTTTTGTTTTGAATGAAGATAATCAAGAATTTATGACTCTTACGACTCGAGTGAATATTCTTGCTTGAGAATCAAATCAATTATAACTGTTTGTTCTTACCTACCTGGAAATCCTGCCATTGATTTCATGCGAGGGTCTGTTGGATTCTTCACAGGATTCAATCATCACCATCGGAAAATGTTCACTCATTTTAGTCATGTTCTCATGGCTGATGATGATACTCATTGGTTATCAGAACGATCTACCAATGGCGTTGTGTTGGGCAAAATGGATGGTTGAATTGAATCCCACGAGCAGGAAGTTGATAGTTGGGAAGGGTTAGAAATTCCATTTTCTAAAATACTTGAATTTACAAGAAATGAAAGCAGCATGGATTACTGGTTCAACCTGTTGTTCAAGTACTGTCTTTTTTTTAGGTTTTTCTAATTGATAATTGAAAATCAGATTTCAACTATTGAGGGTTGAAATCTTAGAGCCTTGTTCAAGTATAATTGAGTTGAAGTTGAAAACTGGTTCAACCTGTTGTTCAAGTACTGTCTTTTTTTTAGGTTTTTCTAATTGAAAATTGAAAATCAGGTTTCAACTATTGAGTTAATTGAGGGAATTGAGGGTTGAAATCTTAGTTGAAAATCAATAAAAACAAGTTTGACCCTCGGACAAAAAAAAATGTCTGAATCAAATGATTATAATGAATCAACTTCTAAACACCCAACGACCATTACACCACTAGGAGCGGATTTAGCCCAACAACAATTGAAGTCTCCTTTCTCTCCCAGAAGAACGACTAAGACCGAATACTTGAGCTGATTGAGCATATCCTGCTGCGTAGAGGGTGAGGCTCTATAAGAACGTTTTGGCTACTGTAATCAAAACCGCGGAAAGAACAAGATTCTCTACACTCATGTTCAAACGTTATCCTAGTATTTTCAAAACAAGTGAAAAATCGTAGCTGAAAATTTTCAACTAATAGTTGAGTTTCAATTGTGATCTGAGAGGACAATTGAGATTGAAAAAATAATTGAAAAAACTAGCGATTTGATTGGTTGAAATCTCAACTATTACTTTTCAATTTTTACTTGCACAAGGCTCTAAACTCTGAACCAATCAATTATGAGTCTGGCACATTATGCTCCTAAACCTTCAAATGTACTGACTTTACATTAATTAAGTGCCCAATAAAGAAACAGGTATCATCGTATTCCACTTAAAACTTACAGTATGAATCTGGCACAGAAAGATCCTAACATTTCAAACCAATAAAGCAGCCAGTACTCTACTTTAAGGTTTTTAACTGTGTTCTTTATCTCCGATAACTTGCTATTTTTGACTACCCTGGACAATATTTAGTATTAATTATCGGTTAAGAAAACTGGATCATTCGGTGACTTATCTATACTACTCACAGGGATTTGTGTGGTATACCCCCAACTGGTAAATTGACGGAGGGGCGCTAAAATCGCTAAATTCCTCCAACATTTCACAGAATGATAATTCAAGCTTTAACTAATAAATTTGTTATTCTCAAATTTGTTAAAAAAGGAAACCCAATAATTGTGTCGAGGTGAATTATGCTCATGATGATTCTTTTGATGATCTTTAAATTTCACAGTGAATATTCCTGATAGTTGTGGTTTAAACCCCCATTAAAAAAAAAAAATTGTATTTCCCTAGTGTGTTGCGTCGTCAATGGGTTAAAATACTCTATAACCTCGTTATTTGTCTATGAAGCATAAGCGAGTGTGGAAGATTTATTTTTTTCTTAATTAAAAATTTAGTAGGAGTATAGGCACTATCACCAAGCAAATGTTGTAAAGGACCAAAATATGCAGTAGGATTTTTATTTAAGTATGAATTGCTAATCACTCTTTGATCATGCACTGAACCACTCCATCCTGTATATATGTACCTTATTCGTCTATTAATGTCACATATAATTTGTTCTTCTATACTATTTGATATCGATAATCGTTCATTTTTGTCTCTTTATATCGTAATTGTAAAATGGATATATCAGTATTGAAATAGTCTATGGTCTACTTCGTGTTTAAGTTTGATATTCCATCTTTTTCGATAATGTTGATACTCTAATCTTTTTTCTATTTCTTGTTCCAGATTGTAAATTAGTTCTTCTCTTTTTGATATTTTGGGCATTTATTGATGTTGTTGTTACTGTGAGTGATTCATCATTGTTTACGTGTCACTAAGACACGTAATATAGAATAGATTTTCTTAACTTAATAAAAGATAACTTCTAAAGCATTTTCTATTAGAAAAAATAAATAAAGAAATAAAAAGGTGCCTCAATTACAAATAGAAATCATATGTGTGTAACCATTTATTGTCCGAAATAAATAAATGAAAAAAAAATGAAGTTGAGGACCACTATTGTAACGGTGTTTAAGATTTCAATAATAACTGGACAAGGAGGTGTCCACTGGTGCAATTAAATTGAATTGTAATAGAATTCATTGTAGTGGTTTTTATGATTTTAGTAATGAGTGGACACTTCTTCAAAAGGCAGTTAATCAAGACAAGTAATATGTAACCCAACTATAAAATACATGTAATTTGCATTGAACGTCATACTAAAATATTTTGTGAGTTTGTAAAAGTTGATGATAACTCATATTCTGTTTTTGGGGTTGTTTCAGTGTTCCATTGATTATATAGTTGATAGTGTCTTTCTATTAAGAACTGCAAGCTTTTTAGTACCTTATTCGCTTTTTTGCTTTTACTTAGATAAACAAAGAGAAGTGGCATGCATTTGGTTTTGTGTTCAGGTATGCTATTAGACATTTAATTTTTCGGTGTGAAGTCAATTCTTTCGAACTATGAATTTAAAATGTTAATATAATGAGGAGCTTAAAATACCTGGTAAGCTACTATAGTGTAGCCTGAGACACTTAAAAGCCCATGTGTTTTTTCAAACAACCAAATGTAATGTAATAATAATACCCAAAGAAAAATGGGATATATATCCTATGATCAATTTACAGAGAGGAAATTAAGAGTATCCTACATCATAAGAGATTATAGTGCTCTAATGAAACAGCTATTGACAAAGATTCAGAGTGTTTAAAAATTACCATACGCAAGAATTTTAAAGATACAATTGTATCTCTTGAAGACATACTTTTGGAAAGTGATATTTTCGCATTATATTTTGATTAATTCGAATCTGTGCATTAGTGGAATGTGTCCGACACCCAACACTAGATCTGTTACAATATACTACATTCAGATTTCAATGATTTTGAGTATGAG
This sequence comes from Globomyces pollinis-pini, assembly GCA_025399215.1. Classification (NCBI taxonomy): domain Eukaryota; kingdom Fungi; phylum Chytridiomycota; class Chytridiomycetes; order Rhizophydiales; family Globomycetaceae; genus Globomyces; species Globomyces pollinis-pini. The sequence continues at coordinate 51,250 of MU621100.1, read as the reverse complement.
ATCAGAACTGTATTATAGAAGCTGTGGGAAACAAATCGTTCTTGAGTATGATAGACTATTTCCGATTGTTTAATGAAGCCATTCTTTAAAAAAGTTCAATCATTTGAGAGCCTCCAGAGCGAAAGTATATTTAGAGTTCTCAATGTAAAATCGGACGATTTTGAAAATCAAACCAATTTCCAATTGGATAGGGAATATTGTCTTTAATCAGTAAATGCAAGAACGAAACGAATCACAGAGGAAAAATATGTGAAATATGTGATACATGTTTGGGTTGTATGTCGAATTGAATGAAGGCCATCGTCGGTTACAATCAAAAAGGACATGATTGATACAAATATTTTACGAAATTGAGTCAACCTTTCAATTTTAATAACTCCAATAAGCTAGATTTTCATTACTGTTTTTGATAGAGAGAAATACATTCTTTTCCTTATAAAACAACCTCATTTGGTGATTAATTCTTCTCTTTCGTTGGTTCACAAAAATAAAAAATGTATTAATTGTAACCCTTAGGATTATTAAATTGTCTTTATCGAAAATGGAAGTATCAGTTTCCTTAATTTATTGAGTTGATTTTAAAAAATGGCACTTTTTTTGTTGATTTTTCGCTGCGAAGGCTCTTTAAAAAATAAGCATTTAATTACAGTGTTTTTATCATATAGAATTGATAACAATTAATATGTCCGTAGAATAAGATTATTAAATAATACTTTTAAACTGAAGATGTTTATTTATTTTGAACTGATTTTACATTTGACACCAAACATTATCGTGTGCATTGTGGAAATTAAATACTGTTTAATTTCTGAATTTAATGGTTTTTTAGTTATTCTGTAGTGGTGCTGCTTGTTGCCATCCTTGAAATAGCGTCTTCAATCAGTTGAATACATAATCAGATATTTATTAACATATTTACTACTTTTCCAAAAAACAGATTCTCACCACAGCAAACTATCAACACTTTATGGCTTAGAGACATAAATTTTCTTCGTAGGAGATTTCTCTAAAAGCTATTGAGTATCTCAGAAGATAAACATACTTCCACGAGGGATGAATGAATGGATAAAATATGCAGATTCAGATTTCAACGTTATCACAAAGAAAAATAGCATATCCAGTCCGAGATTTTCAAGTGTCCAAGTCTTTACCCCAATCCGCATCAGTATATGCAGATTCATTCTGTGATAAATTTCACAACACAGTCGGAGAAATGGTAAGTCGTTGTCTATCAAATTCAAAGCTATCAGATGGATAAAAGAAAAGCTTTATGCTATAATTCTAGCCACTTCAGATGATCCTCTCCAAGAAAAGGGACTTGTCATAACACAGTTGATATTGATATTGGTGATTTGATAGTGACGTTCCATAATATAGAATAGGTTTTCTTAACTTCTCTAAAAATAATATTCAAACGTTATCAGCACCATTGATGGAACAAAATTCTACCGTATCTTCAAGCAAAAGCGTATTGAGAACTACCAGCTCTGGTGATTCAAGACACTACCACTATTGGATGACGAGAAACTGGCAATTGTCAAAAGTCAAAACTAATACTAAAGAAATAATTAATAACTGTCAGTATGGAAGGCTCTAAGAGCTATTACCATGAATGTCTTGGACAACATTACTGTGGAAGTGATGCCGTTTAATACTGCTCCTGAAATTTGGGAACATCTTCAACAAATTTTCAGGTGTCATTAACTGAAGAAGCCACAAAATTTGGAGTTTTCGCCATCAACGTAGTTCCATTCGGTCCATCAAACGAATACTGCCTCTAGCTCCAAAAGCATAACCTTTGAAGAGCTTGATACTGCTAGTTTAGTCCTCAAAGATGCTATTGATGTTGTTGTTACTGTGAGTGATTCATCATTGTTTACGTGTCACTAAGACACGTAATATAGAATAGATTTTCTTAACTTAATAAAAGATAACTTCTAAAGATGCCGCTGGTATGAACTCTTTAATGTGGAACAAAAACAACACAGCTGGCCAGCACAAACGTATTTATGTGAACATAAGTGGAAGAAAGAAACCCGTTTTCTCAGTCATCCTCATTGACGAAAGTCACGTATTACCTTAAAGGGACACTCAGCAAGATATACCAAGAATGCTGTTTAAGAACAAAACAAATTGTTGAATTAACTACCACAGACGAAGAACCCTTTCAATCTGTATTCATCACGAATCATCTGATACACCAAGAAGAAAAAACTCTCAATGCAAGCGATGGTGAAACTAAATTACGACTCATTACAGCCTTAATTCTTGTACTAACAGAACCGAAATTGATATCCGAGACATTCACGAATTCTATGCTTACAAGGTAACCCAGAAACTGATGTTTAATGGTAATGATAACCTACTCATCATTGTTTGTAATAGGATGTTAAATATTTTACCATCCCTCTTCTTGATTTGAACAAATTAGAATGAGTATTTGCATCTTCTAACTCACCAATGGAGGATGAATGCATCATAAACTAAGTGCAGGATTCGGACACTTTATGTATTTTTCTGCTGTGCGAATATATATAAAACCAGTGCGAAAATATCAGTTTCAAAATTAATAAATCAAAACATAAGTAGGCTCAAGAGAGGAATGTACTTAGTCAGAAGAGTATCAGAGTATTAGAATAAACTCTGCATGCGCAGCTAGGACCACAAATTTGAGATTGGTTTGAGTTCAAAATCATGACAAATACCATGAAACGGGACGTTTCATGGTAATTCAAAACTAGTACTTCAACGAATAGTTTTGAGGAGCAAACATATACAATTTTATTAGCAGTACGTATAATGTACTATAATAAGGTGTAAAAAATAATTGAGTCTACTATTTAATTCCTCCGTCTTGTAACGGAGGAAATAAGTCGATTATTAACCAAATATAAAATTTAGGTAATAAACCAACTGCAGTTATGTCTATAGTTTGATATATTACAACTCGAGTTGTAATAGATAGGTTCCAGGTACCCAGTTAAGATCGTTCAGAATCATAACTTTGGTTGTTATTACATATCAAATTCAATTTACAATATTTGTAGTGCAATCAATGGCTTTATTTATAAATCAATCCATCCATCCATCTGTTCTGTTATGAACTAATTGTCACCTCAAAACTACAATCCCATTGTCCAAACGTTGCGATAAATCAATCTACTTTCTGTGGCTCAACTTGCTGATCTTGAATGTATTGCCTTTTTTTTTTACAAAGCTACTGTAACAAGATTAGCTAAGGAGAACCAGAATCTATAGCGATGAATTACAAAGTATTGTTATTAAGCTTTGCAGATCTAGGGTTCTTGGACATCATAGTCAAAATAGCAAACGTATTAAGATACGTGTGCAATAAGAGATTATTGAATGGTTTTTAGCACTGCTGTACAACTCGTTTCTTTATGGGTTTTATTATGACAAGTAGTTTCTAATGGGGCATCAAATTTCCAATGGACGCAGCGGGTAATATTCACTATGTATAAAATCAGCCAGTCAAAGATTAAAAGTTCATCAAGAACATAAACTGTCGGTTTTACTTTTTCATAATAAAATTGAAAATAATAAGGATAAAAACATCATACTCTTTTATAAAGTTATATATGATAAATGAAGTATTTTTAAGGAAACACTGCAGTTTAAACACAAAAGTTCATTGCCTTGATGCTTATTATTTTAAAGGGTTGAACTTTACTGAACTTGCTGTTATTTAGAGCCTTGTTCAAGTAAAAATTGAAAATTGATGATTGAGATTTCAACCAATCAAATCGCTAGATTTTTCAATTATTTTCAATTATTTTTTCAATTTCAATTGTGCTCTCAGACCACAATTGAAACTCAACTATTAGTTGAAAATTTTCAACTACAATTTTTCAATTTTTTTGAAAATACTTGGATAAGGTTTGAACATGAGTGTAGAAAATATTGTTATTTCCGCGGTTTTGATTACAGTAACCAACATAGTGGCCCAACAAGACAAACATTCTTATAGAGCCTCACCCTCTACCATTTTCACCATAAGAAATGATCTTTGGACTACAGCACAAAACTGTCCTGATGCAATTGTTCTTCAGCTAAATCCGCTCCTAGTGGTGTAATGGTCGTTAGGTGTTTAGAAGTTGACTCATTATAATCAATTGATTCAGACTTTTTTTTTGTCCGAGGGTTAAACTTGTTTTTATTGATTTTCAACTAAGATTTCAACCCTCAATTAGGGTTATGGTTAGGGTTACTGACTTTCAATTTTCAATTAGAAAAAACTAAAAAAAAGACGGTACTTGAACAACAGGTTGAAAAAATTTTCAATTTCAACTCAATTATACTTGAACAAGGCTCTTACAGAAAGACTCCTACTATAAAAGCATAGGTAGACATATACAATAAGGCGGAGACTTTGAAAAAGTAGTGTTTAATGCAGAACAAAGACAACGGATTATAAACCTGACAAAGAACAACAAACAGTCTATCTTAATGAAGTTAAAGAAGAATTTGCAACTAGATTCATCATTACCATCTCAGAGTCAAGTGTTTGGAATATTAAATGAAGCTGGATTCACACATAAAGTCTTAGAAAGACGGGTCATGTAAAATGGATCATATAGTTAGATTCACCAATGAAATAAACAACATTTGCTATGGTAAGGGTTTTGGAACCATAAAAAAAATAGTAGCTGATTTTTTATGTTAGGCGGAAACCGCAATAATTAGATTATTTTTAGATTATCTAAGAATCCTCTTAGTAAGCAGGTTTGTATGTAAATGAGCAACTTATAGATTTCTGCATACGCTGATTATCCAACACTTACACAAGAAAGTGTTTTTGAAAAAATACTAAACGAATAACATCTGTTTGGATATAATTGTCGTGTTCTATACAGAACATAGAACACAACAGCTTGAACGATTTGAACCCATCACATAGATATGATTCATGCGCTATCTTGATATTAGTGGTCACTAATGTCAGTTTGTCAAAACTAGACTTATTGTCATTTCTTTTGAAGTGGCTGGAAGATGTCAAAAAAGTCGGATATGGACTTAAACTTTGACGTTCTCTGGAATATCATTACTTCTGACATATAAATAGGTAAATACAACAACCAGCCTTAACACCATCTTGACTTGGAAATTGTTGTTCTCCACTAAATCTTTACTTAAATCAGAAACGACATACATCATACAGTTAGCCAAGATCTGTGATCTGATTTCAGTTTTCCAAACAATTGTTGATATAGTAACGATTAGATTAAGCAAATTAGCTGGCAAGCTGTAATGCTATCAAGAATCTGTCACAAGCCAAACAGTTGAAAAAGCATCTTTGGCCGGGATTGAACCGGCGAGATCTACCATATGCATGCCTTCAGTTTTAGTAAATTGGCGTGGTTTAGCATACTTTGTCACTAGTTCTATTAATGAATTCATTAAGGATTTAGGTATTCGGCTTTATTAGGACCGAATACTTTTTTTCATTCCTTAATGACCAAGTGCAGTCAGTGATTGAGCACTAATATATCTCATAGAACCATTCTAGCTCTGTTGGACTATCGAGATTTGTTGTCGTTGATTCTAGAAAATCAAAGATGTTCAAAATTGTTGAGGATAATAAACACCATGATCTACTTTTATAGATTTGCTTGAAGACGCGCGTTCATCAATTTTTAGACTATCTGGGAATATGTTTTATTGTAAACTTAAGAGTGTGATTTGATATATATCCATTATAAATGATATACTACAATAGTAGCCAAACAGTGCTAGTTGAGATGGCAAATATTAAAAATTAGAATGAATTTTTTCATTTGTGATAAATCTTCCTTTTTCTCAAAATACATAAGTATGGCTCCCAAAGAAAGTTGCTCTTGTGGGTCGACCAAATGGAAGAAAATCAACAACGGAGAATACGTTTGTCAATATGGACACCAATATCTAGCGGTAGAACAAATAGGTGATGATGCTGAATTCATCGGGTCTCAAAAGTTTTTTCGATCCCAAAGGAAAAGAAAAAGGGACAAGGAAACATTGAGTAAGATATATACATATATAAATATGTTCATCCTAGTTCAAAAGAAACGATCCTATCCGCATACAGTACTCAATAAATTCCAGAAAAATTTGAAAGATCAACTTGAATGGTTGATCACTAAGCAGGGATTTCCAAGACTTTTGGAGGTTATTTATTTATCATTAAGAATCCAGAATGTTGTGCACGATATGTGGTCAATATGGTTGTCTCGATTGGCTACCGGATATTTTGATTCAACTGTGATAGAAGAATTCGTCACTTTGAATGTGGATATTTCACTACAGCATATTAAAGAGAATATCAGCCCCCATGTTACTCTTATATTTCTTCGCCTAGGATGCATATTTTTGAAGATTCCAATCACCATGACCGATTTATTAGGGTAATTCACCTGCGCCTTAAGTTCGTAGGTATATTTTTACTACAGATTTCCCTTACTTTTTTGAACCAACTATTTCACGATATACTGTGACTCATTTGCAAGTAAAATACAAACTTGTTGATCAATAGGGTTACAATGCAGTACCCAGAATAGAGGTACTTAGTAGTCATGAGAGCATAATTGCGAATCAATTGATATCAAGTGGAGTGCAATTAATACATGTAAAAGATCATCCAAGCATCATATTGAAGATGTTCAATGATCTCTTGTTACCCAGTAAAATAACTCATCCATCTCAAATTTAGTTGAATTATACCCCCTCTATAAGTGTCTGATAGAGTTGATAGGGAAGCGGGAAAGCCCCGATTGTAAACGGTCGAAACCGTATCTTTTGACAGGAACTGTACTATGTTGGATTGCAAGATTGTATCTCCGTGAAAATAGGTAATCCAGCAAGTGTACGTTTTAATCCAGAAAGACAGCACAATGTACCGTTTATAGGACTTCAATTTGTTCGGTATGTGACTTATGACTAATTTTAACAGTAGCGATAGTTTAAACCATCCATTTCTCCCAATCTCACGAAAGTGTTCTGTGATACCTGCAAACTTAAAGGGATTGGATAAAAATGCTGTTGATCATTTTGATGAATTTATACATATAAACACCTGTCATCCGGTTGACAGTAAAGCTGAGTTTCAAGAAGTCTGTAAAAGTAGTTTGGATGGAGAAGCTAAATCCTACATTGGAATTGATATTGATGGTGCAAAGGAATCTCATTCTTATTCTATTGTTCAAAAAATCTCAGTAATAATAGGCCAAGGAGCAGAAATTCTGATGGTGGAGCTCAGAAAATTAGACATAATTCTAGCAGGATATTCTTTTGCTGAACTGGGTAGCACAAATTCAATAGATTAATTAACCGAATAATATATTTATTATTTTTAAGTGAAATATCTTGCCTGTATCATTTCCCATCGATCTCGGTCTGTCTCTTCACAAAGCATTTTATTCAGGAGCGAATCACTGTCATTCCTCCAACCTCGTGTTGATAGATATTGCTCTTGCAACTCTCTTACTTGAGTATCCGATAGGTATATTCCTTCCTCTCGTGTCGTCAGATATTCATGAATACATGGTGGAAGTGACTCTTTTGCAGTTGAACTAGAATAAGAGTATACATTTTACAGTGAGAATTCAACTAAATCCGTGGGTTCAGAAGTAATGATAGTATATAATTTGTATAGCCCTCGGATATCTAGAAATTAGAGCACTGGAAAACCTTCGATACGTGGAGGAAATACGTCTCCGGGCCCTAGGATGTCCAAATCATGAGGTACATAAACGAGTTCATCCCTAATTGGATTAAGTTTCTGCCCATAAAATGGAATGACCTAAAAATAACAAAATGGAAGTGGATTATACCTGATATTCGGATGGAATCACGGAGTCATCATCCAATTCATTCTTTGCAACTTTTAGAAATGGTATCCTCAATTGTATTTTGCAGCTTCCTTTACAGATGAGGAAGAACGAGGTATTTTCATCTTGTGGGCTTATTACTTTCTCATCAGAAGAAAGTTTTGTAATAGATCTAACATTGTTAAATCATAGTTGCTCTACCCTTTGGTGGCAAATTCTTCAATGATTGAGATTGGAAGATTCATGAAAGGAGTCAGATTGGAAATTAGTTCGATTTTTTGTGCCTCAGTATTGCCTTTCTTCATTGCTGTCAACCATTCACGTTTTTCAATGCACAGAAACGTTGTACGACATAATGTTGTAGCAGAGAATTGCCTAATTGGTACTGCATTTCCACTCGTTTCGCCAATACAATCTCCTATTCTATGTAGTTTCACAGGGAATTCTTCATTTGCACTTGATACATGTTCAATGCATAATCCATCAATTATAATATACAATGTGGTGCATTTGGTTTTCTCTCGTACAATCATTTTACCTTTTGGATGAACTTCAATCCGACCAAAAGCTGCAATATGTAGCCTAACCTACAACTTAAATGGTATAAATTCTTACGGACTGTTTTTGTGACATCAGATAAGGTATGAATGTAAACGTGTCTTCAAAACTTATTGTGGTCATATCAATTTCCATAGTTGGTTCGTTTGGTGCCTTTGAAAGAAATGCCATAATAGAAACTAATTCTTTGACTTTAACTCTAGAATAAAAGTGGTTGTCTTCAACCATATGACCTCGAATATCTAATTCATCTGCGACATTTTTCGTTGTCAATTTGGGAATAGATTTTAGTCGGAGTGAACGAATGACTTGTTGAATCGCAAATTTCCATCGGAAACATATTGGGTTCCATGGTTCTGGGACATATATTTCAACACCTAATCCGCTAATAATCCTTTTCTTTTTTAGATTAGAATTAGAATTCTTTTTGTCGACCAAGTTCATATTCTTATTATAAACACTGCTTGATCGTCTCATGGAATGTCGATGATTGCTAGCAACAAGAAATGAAGAGATGCCATTAGAAATAGGCGATATCAGATTTTCATTGGAAGATTTTTCGATGGGTATTGATGATTCATTGGCCACTGATTCCATGGAATAGGAAATTTGTAATTGTGAAGTACTAGTAGCTTCTTCTGTTTGAAGGTTCGGAAGGTTGATAGTAATCACGTCCTTCAATGGCAACAGATTTGATACAGAATTAGAATCTACATTAATATTTTCAGTGATAATTAGTGGTTGAAACGGTTCTGGTGCACCATCTTCCAGCTTTTCAATTGTCGGGAGATCCATCTCTAACGCAGTTGCTTCTTTGTAATCAGTTACTTGATTGGAGATATCCGTTGCCTCGATTATTATATCTGAAATTTTTGAGTGGGACTGTGCATACTCTAAATTGGATGTACTATTATGTTCCAGTAATACGTCAGTGAATATATCGAAAACAATTTGGTTCCTATCAGAACTGATATTTGATTTTTCTGATTTATGTTTAAATTTATGGTGCATGCATTTGTTGGTGTTCTTGTCTTTTTTAGCAGTTTTGTCGCGATTGTGCACCACCGTCAAATCTTTCTTCTTTCTTTCTATTCTCTCCAGTTTTGCAAAGTCTTGCACGTAAAATGCGTTTCTGACTTTTTGTCCATCATTTCTGGCAGAGTTAAAATCCACACCTTCATTCAGGCGCGAATCGTTGCATTCAGATGTTAAAGGAGGCAGCCTCAATCTTGCTGATGGCTGGGGTTGCAAAGATATCATTTTATTGATTTGCGTTGGTGTTAAAATGTGATGTTTGCTTGCCATCCAATGATGCTCTCCAACAGAGTCGAAATCTAGACTTTTCTTGATCTGTAACATTTTTTGCCTATTCCAATGTCCTTGATAGTCTTTCACAAATTTGTCTAGGCATTGTTTTGGTTTTAGTAATTGTGAAAGTGTTTCCATCATTGGATTGTTTTTCGACTTCCCACCATCCAATTCAATTAGTTTCACATCTGCTCGCATATTATAACTACGATATCAGGGTTACATACATAATTACTTGTAGGCGATTTCTGAAGAATTCTCAATCCACGACAAAATGTTTATTTATTAATGAAATCAGATTAATTCGAATAATTTTAAGTGACTAGGATCTAATGTCATGAGATTCCTTTTCCATATCCCTTTAATGAGAATTTTTAGTTCAGGAAGTTCTGTTCCATCTAATACAGCTTTTAGTATCCTAACAATCTCTGCAATGTCTGCGCCACGAACATTACTTAAAATCATTGCCGATATTGCCAATACATCTGGAACTTTTCCTGTCTGTATGGTTAACGGTACATAATAGCATACCATATATAAAGATTGAATTAAATTAGCAACACATTTTACGTGCGGTACTTGAAAGACAGAGGGTATCTCTCGCTTATGCTTCCAAAAATCGATCAAAGAAATACATAGCAAGTCCATGAAGCCACCAGTCTGACTCCACATCATGTTATTGGGTTGTGACTTGATTTCAAGGGCTATCACATCCCACAACCATGGGTGATCTTTCATCAACACAAGAATTTGGTACGATCGCCTAACAAAGTTAGAATTGAACAATAACCTGGGCGTCGAGAAAAGATATAAAATAATCTGGCTTCTAATTTCGGCACCTAAAATTCAGCATTGTCTTCAATACTCATCAATTCGGATCCAGTAATTATATCCAAAAACGCTACATGTGCTAATTTTAGATCTTGACTTTCCTTCTTTTTGGATATCATTGACTTTGGTTGAAATAATTTTTCATGCAGAGATTTTTTAGAAAATATGTATGGATCAGAGAAACTTCCACATACGCGCTCCATCACTAAGTATCTAGAAAATTTACGTAATAACACAATCTTTAATCTGTGTTCAATAAGAGATTGCGGAACTTCAACCAATAGAAGTCTGTATAATTTGATAGTTTGTACTGTTAATTCACTTGGGGAAGATTTGGAAATCTTCAAGAAACAATGATATAATGCGGGTATACGATAAAGTTCGTTTGAATTTTTAAGCAGTCGAAAAATAAGTTCATGATAAACATTCTCAACGGAGTTATTTGCTTTCACAACATCATATAGCTGATTTAGCCTTTCCAATATAATGGGTATTAAATTTGGTTGAAATTTAGTAAATTGCCCACTGGCATTGATCAACCATGCACTAAAGGATCAATTCAAATCTTAGATCCATTTACCAAAGTTTTTCCTGATGTAGAACGAGAAGCTGACCTAACCCGTCCATATTTTTCGAGAAATTAACAAACAGTAACTCGAAAAGAGAGTCTAAGTTTGATTCTTGAAAGCCAACTCGCAAAAGTGCATAAAATTCTTTTCCAGCTATCTTTTGTTTATCTTGTAATAAAAGTTCATGAAAATCAATGAATGTTAATCGCCCATTTGCCTGCAGTAAATCTTTTTCAAAATTCTTCCGTTTTAGAGATTACATTACATAATTACCTTTAATATGATTTCCCAAATTATTCGATCTATTTCATCAGCTAATAAATTTGAAATTGAAGCAATTTGAGTCTCTTTGGACATTGTTTCTCTCAAATAACTTTTACAATTTACAAGAACAAAAAACAACCTGGAAAAGATGCTCTCGAGTTTTCCTGTGTTGAGAACCATAATTTGCGTCCATAACATGCCCCAAGTTGATCCAAATGATTCTAAATGACTACAATTAGTTAATTTAATTATTATCACCCTTCATTGTTTCTAAACTTAGAAACGGATCCAACTGTTTCTAAAATCAAAAGGTTACTTAAGACTTGATGATCCACTAATTCCAAAGCGCCATACAAGACCACTAACAAAAATGAACGTCAGAAGTCAATACCCGGTAACAGGGAGGAATCCGCCAAAAAAATCATACTTAGGTAGGACAGTATGAACCTTGTGAAATCTAAAATTAGAAGTCCATAATACCTTCTTGTTCAAAAACCTTCCCACTCAATACATTGCTGCAATAATACGATAAGAGATTTACAAATGAGTTTGCTAATATGGCCTCATTACAAGACTTAAAATAAGTAGTCAATTCCATTATATGTGAAAAAGGCTTTTGTAGAGTCTTTGTACTACCATCAGTAACTTAATAGTAATACAGTAATTGTAGCTGGTTCAAATTGGACATCATGGGCATGTCATATAGTTTCAATTGATTAATGCATGCTTTGTGAAAGGAAAACATGGTTAAATGTGGAGTAGATAGTGTAACAAATGCTATGATCCAAAGCTGATGTGGTTTGTTGAACTGATTAAGTAAAGACTAAGAGGTATTTAGATATTCAATTCAAACCATCATTAAAACATCCAAGGTTTCCACAGCAGGCAACTCCATTCTATTCGTCAGTAATCTACTAGTTACCCTCCGTATTCTAATTCTATACTTAAAACAATATAGTCGAGAATTAGTCGGATGATATGATTTTTTCGCTGATTGATAATGGTTTGTTTAATTGACTGTTTTTTTGGTGCAACTATAAAGTTAGTCATAATATAAACCTGGATTCCAAGCCTTCAGCAGTCTAATACTCCACTTTATATGAAAATCGACATTGAAATACCTTTAAGTAAGCCATTCTACATTCCGAATAACGTGTAAGTGAATGTGTCAGCATTTTGATACGCTTGATTGACAAAGTGTGCGTGTCAAAGTTGGTTGGGTTAGACTCTGGTAAAACATTAGTATTGGCGGCTGGAAAGAGATCGGTAATATCGTCTAATCGTTGTAAAAATTCCTGTAAATCCGATGGAGTGTCGTTATCCATTGAATGCGAAAAAGATGCTAAGACAGGATTTTGGATGATATTTGATGTACTATGTTCTGTAATAGAGCGAATTGAAGAAGAATTCGAGGACATATTTGAGCGATTAGACTGAGTAGAATTCAGGTTGGATCTACCTGCAAATCATTAGCTCAATTGATTTATATCAATACCTTGAACTCAATTAATAGTTTAAAAAAATACCTGAATTCTCTATTTTCTTTTTCTTATTCTTTTGTGATTTTGACATGATTTGGTAAATTTAATTTTTTACAAATTGTTTGATGGACAACACCACTTCTATTGCTGCAGAACATTTCTCAGGATTGAGAAAAGATATCAAAAACAAGTTTGTGACCGAAGCTTCAATCTCAAAAGATCAAACCCCTGAGGAAGAACCAAAGAAGAGTAGTTTTTAAATACTGACTTAATTTAGATGATGCTATTCCATTTGATCCAAGGCCGTTGCATGTACGCTTAGCTGAAACAAGACAGATCAAAGATGATGGTAACTATTAATCTCTAATATTGTAGAAATGAATGAAATTTATAGACTTGCTAACAGAATAAGAAAATTAGATGAAGGTTAGTCGTATCTTGTACCTTAATCTTAGGTTTGATTATAGTAGATAACTAAACGTGAGATTTTCAAAGATGAAATTGATTTTTATGATAATTTGAAAAATGCAAGTGATGAAAAGCATAAAGAAATTATAAATATGGAAAAGTTGGAACTGGAAAAGTTTCGGCAGGCTACAGAAACTTTAAAAACCAAATCTCAAAGCCTGCCAACCAAAGATCGTGTTGGCAAAAAACGAAAGGAGTTTCAGAAGGATTTTTTAACCAAAGGTATGTAATCTTGTTGGGGATTCGCCTCCTTCTTGCCAATACATTCAATTTAGTGGCTGACAATTAATTTTGATAGGGGTGGTATTGAAAAGAACCAAACCAGGAAGTACGTCAACTACACCTAGTACCAATTCATCTGAAAAGCAATCATCATCTATAGCCAATGAAGCTGTTAGTCAAAAATCTACTGCAAAGAAACCTATCATGTCTCTGGTATCTTATGCGTCAAGTGATGATGAATGATTAAATATTTTATTTTTAGCAATAAAAGATTAAATGATGATAAGGAACGCAATGATGGTTGATGTAGTCAACGCTCTTCCAATAGCTTCAGTTTCTGCTTTAGTTGAGAATTCTCTTTGATTAACTGAGCAACCCTTCGTTTCTCCAAGTGTACCATTTGATTAGCTTCTTCAAACAAACGTTCAGATAGAATTTCACACTCTTCTAACAGTTGTCTATTGTAATTCCGAAGTTTTACATTTTCTTCATACTACCATAAATACTTAGAATGAATAAATTACCAAACTGTTGCAACATTCATTTGCAAGATTTGATTGGGAGAGGCCACTTTTCAATTTCCAATGGAAGATATTTGACAGTCTACCACTAAAAGTTGGTCGGATAGTATTTAGATTTGTAGTAGATCCATTTAATTCTGATAATGTCAATAGCGAAGTATTTGTTTTTAATGTACAGCTTTGTGTTTGGTTAGATACGGTCCTTGCTGCTTTGGACTGAATGTTCTCCAAGCAGATATTAGCTGTTGCTCTCTCTAATGGCGTACTTAATAAATCATTAATCGGACCAATCATTGTTGGGTTTGAAACTGAGACTGCCTGCTCTTATCAGTTGGTCTATACCGATTTTAATTCACCATATTTGACCCTCTAAAGGGTCCACGTTATCAATGTGGACCCAGCAATCAAACTGCATTTGATCAACTGCCTTATCATTCTATACTATTAATTATACTTCCTTGAACAGAGTGAATCGTATATAAGAATTTTGAGTTAAATTTATTATACCAATTAAACAAGTGGTGGGCGAGGTTCGGCAGTATACTACAGTTAAGCCAATAAAATTAATACCTAAAATGTAAGAATATAAATCCGAAAACCTTGTAATATAACTCGGTAACATCATCTTGGCTGATAACTTCCCAACCATTTTCCTTTACATGATAAACTAATAGTCAATATGTCACGCATTACGGTTGACAACACCACCAGAGTAAGCATCACGGTGAGTAGCATGATAGATAGCACGTCTTCCAAGATCAATTGCCTCTTCCACTGATAAATCGTGCCTATATCCAGCATCCAATATTCCGTAAGCATAAGTAGCACCGGAACCCACAGAGAACAAGTGATTAGTTAACCGGGTTCCATCAGAATCCACATAAAAAAGGCCAGGGCCCTATTATTAATTTCTTTTTTAAAACCTTTTTGTCCCATCCAGTCACCATAGTTCCCATAGACAATCCCATCCCTTTGTACGCGTATACCATATTGGCAAGTAGTTTTGACGCTGCTGCTACAGAAATTCGTTCTTTGTTTCGCAATTCATATAAACTAAGATGTTGTCAGCAAGGAAAAACTAACCGACAACGACGACCCAACTCTCTTTCCCAATAAGAACAATCAGCAGCACCACCAGCCATGGTACCCAATAGGTAAGGATTAATTTCGATAATCTTTTTCACGGACTGTGAAGCTATCCCATTAAATAAAACTGTTACCAATATAATTTCCTCCAGTAGCTCTAGAATCTACTGCCACAATAACACCATGCTTGAATTTGAATGCCAAAGTAGTAGTTCCATGGTGAATATCGAGAGCATATTTAGAACCAGGAGCAGTGTATTTTGCTAAGAATTCGACAGGCTATCGTCAGTAAATCTGGGATACATTTGAGACGTTAGGGATGACAAACTTAGGACAGTCGATCTGAGGAGACAGTAGTGTAGAATCCTGGGATCAGTTTGCTCTGCTTACTTCTTCTGGGAGTGGTACCGTTGATTTCAAGTTTAGAAATTCCATGAAAAAGTTAACCAGGGGAGCTTGATTTTGCCCCTTGTCTTTTCGATTTTTAACCCAAATGTCAAAGATTCAAATCCCTATGGAACATGGCTTCTCTCCTTATACTGATAATGGAGGGTATACAGTTCGTGATACTCATTCTATTTAGTACTTCATTGGCAATTGCTGGAAAAGACTTTTGTATTGTCGCTGCAGATACTAGACAATCTGAAGGTTATAGTATTAATTCAAGATATGCTCCAAAGGCCTTTCAACTGTATCTTTGTTGACTGAGCTAATCTTTACAGGGCAAATGGAACCGTTTTAGGAACTGGTGGTATGTATGCTGACGCTGTTACCTTGGTCAAAATGATCGGAATGAGATTAGAAGTATATCGTTTATCTAACTGGATTTAGTGGTATGAACATAAGCACGCAAAGAGTATGTCAGCCCCAGCGACTGCACAAATGCTTTCTACTATGTTGTATCAAAAACGATTCTTCCCATATTACGTATGGAATACACTTGGAGGACTGGATGAGAATGGTACAATATATAAAATATTGACTAGATACAGGAAATGGATGTGTATTCAGTTATGATCCTGTTGGAAACTTCGAAAAATCAAAATATAATTGTGCTGGTTCAGCTGGACATTTGATACAACCATTTCTAGACAATCAAGTACTATAATCTTTATATTCAACTTTGATATAGATTGGCAGAAAACACATCAATGGACCTGTAGAACACTCAATTGATGAAATCAAGCGAATCGTCAAAGATGCATTTACTTCTGCAACAGAACGTGATATTTACACTGGTGATTTCTTGGAAATTTTCACAATCACTTCACAGGGAACAACCAAAGAATTGATTCCATTAAAAAAAGATTAGTTAATGTTGCAATAAAACGATATTGTTTTTCAGAGAACCATTCATCCAACTGAGACGTTTATGTAACAAGTAATTCATTCTTTTGTCTGGTACAATCAACCAACCGCATCACGGTCAATCACACCATAAATGGCTTATTTGGGAAAGGAAAGTTCCAATATTTTTGGACCCTCCAAATGGCGATGAATTTTGTAAACACAATCACAGCGCAAGTGAAGAAGCACTGGTTTTTGCTTGGCTTGGTGTTTGCAATTATTTTAGCTGCTGTATTTCCATGTAAGTTTTCGCCTTTTAATAACAGATATTGGAAAGAAAGGAGGATGGATTCGATCAGGTTGATATATAAGTTTGGACTAATATACTAGAATACACCGTTAGCTACGGAGCGATCATCCTTATCTTCTTTATTTCCGGTTTGTCTTTGAAATCACAAGCATTGAAGGATGCAGTTCTTTACTGGCAATTGATTATTGTTGTTCAGGTTATTAGTTTAGGGATTACTCCTTTAATTGGTTATGGAGTAATGAAGTTACTTTTATGGGGATCATTTGATGCCAATCTGGCAAGAGGGTTTGTCGTTGCCTGCGCTTGTCCAACGACTGTGTCTTCTAATGTATTAATGACCAAAACTGCTGGAGGAAATGAAGCAGGTAATTCATTATATTCTGACGGTTATTTAGCTGCATTAACTAATGCGGTGATTGGAAGTATCTTGGGAGTGTTTCTGTCACCTCCATTGATAGTGTTCATGTTAGATTTAAAATCAGATAATGGAGGATCAGTTGACTATATATCAATTCTATTCAAGTTATTCATCACCGTTATTCTCCCATTAATCGTTGGTCAAATCATTAGAGTAGCATTCCCAAACCTCATCACCAATCTTCAAAAAAAACTGAACCTCGCCATTATGAATAGTACTTTACTTTTAATCTTAGTTTGGAGTGTGTTTTGTGAAACCTTTTCAGAGAAGGATACTTTCTCAAACATTCCAGTTTTAAGTTTCATTGTCACTGCAATCATTAGTGCAACTCTATTTTGCTCATTTTCCTTGCTTGCCTTTTACGTATCAATAATTCCTGCCTGCGGATTTACAAGACCTGACACTATTGCCATTGTCATGTGTGGTGCAACCAAGACTGTTGCTCTCGGAATCCCACTGATTAACGTTATATTTAATGGGAATCCAGCTCTTGGAATCATTTCAATTCCTCTATTGGTCTATCATGCAGAACAGTTGTTTATTGGTTCATTTATGATTCCATGGTTTCAAAATTGGGTGAAAGACCGGAAACCATTGCCAGCTGAAGAAAACAATGATGAAGGAAATGCGATTACATTAAATGAAACTGCAGCGATAGCTATCGTGAACTAATATCTCAAATGATGAGCAGTAATAATAAAAAGCTTTCATACATATAGTTATATTTGCAGTTTAGCTAATTGTTCTTGACTACCATCAAGTTTGGGAATAATGCAGCCATCTGGATATTAACTAGATCCTTTAGATGTTTGCTCGTCTTTGACTTGTCTTTGAGTATGAGTCGACATCTGCTAACCAATGGCTTGAATTCAGAATATTCAGGTAAAAGATATAATTGCTCAATGCCTTCAATCAACTTGGTATGTTCACTAGTTTGATCTTCAGTAAGCAATCTAGTAGCCATAAAAGTACCAACAGTTCTGCAGAAAAATCGAAACTCTTTGGAGAGCACTGATGTTGTTCCAAATCCTAATGCAGACCAAAGGCTTAGCATTGGTCCCTTAGCCTCAGACCACTTAAACAGAGTGTCCGAAATAGGGAACAAATGCGCCCGTAACCTTGAATGTCTTTCAACAACAACAGACTGGTATTCGAATTGAAGAAGGTCAGAGAACTGTAGAAACAATAAAACTACTTTGCTAAATATGTCAACAAAATCATCCAAACCTGTCATCACCGTTCTTCAAAGACTCCAACTTCAATGATTCTATCCAAACACCAAGTTGTTCACCAATCATTATCTTCAATTCACTGTTCCCAGTAGCTGAATGAAGCCTTTGCAGAGAATATACATACAGGGTATAAATGAGACAATGGGTCAAGCAATGTCTGATAAAGGTCGCTTCTTCTAACTCTGGAATATGTAATATCTCTTGAATATTTCCCCAAATATCAGTAGATGAAGTCAGTTTTAAATATCGAGTGATGCTTGATTCACAAACAATAGCCATTTCTTCTGATGATGCAATGAATTTGCAAGCATGTGAAAGATATCGCTCTGGAAACTGTGACTTATCAATAGCAGATAATAACCCCATCATTAATCTTCGGTTGACTTTATCTTCTTTTGCTGAATGATTAATCAATGACATTGCATTTTGAACAATAAGCAGCATATCATTTGGACAATTATCCTCAGCCAAAATCAATATTTCACACAATATCTTGCCCACTTCGGTATCTAGAAATGCTTTTTGTCTAATCTCCAAAGGATTCTGTATTACTGTTTGCTGTCCCAGAATATCAATCAGATACTTAGATAAGATATCGGTTGACGAATCTGAAAGTTTTGCAAGTATTACTCGAAGAAGTTCAATAGTTGCCGGGAAACAAGTGACATCCTCAATATTCAGCACTATTGATTTCAATTGAGTATTCCAATGTTTTGGAAGAGACTTGATTCCAGCATTAACTTCTTGTAAAGTAAAGCCTTTCTTTCTACCAAATTCGAAGCAGCGCTGTAATAAATCATATCGATCTTTCACGTCCACAATCCATTCTATATTGCTTGTAAAGTACAGTAGTATTTCAATTAATTGTACACCGGAGAAATCCCCAGAAAAGTCTAGCTTTGCATTTAAGATTACAGTTGATAAGTATTTCAAACAATTAACGTCAATTCGTTTGTATTGAATCCACCGATGAATATCATTAAGACTTTCATCATTCAAAACGAATGACTTCCAGTGAATATGACCTGAAGTGACATAGAAGACATCAAGTAATTCTCTAGTCCCACCAACCAAAATTGTATCAAAAAATGTCCATATACAAGGTGCTAATTGTGGCTTACTAAAATATCTGTTAGCTATAACAAAGATATACCAATCAAATAACTGACACATCTTCTCAGTCAGAAAGATGAAAGACTTCAAAATTTCTGTATAAACATGATTAGAGCAGGCGGTCTGTCCATCAGCAATTGGTTTTTCATTTGAAATTCCAACAAGTGGTAAGTAGACATAAAGTAAAGCGTTCCAAACTTCGAAGAAATTAAATTCTGATTTGTGAAGGTATAGTACATTGGAAGAAAACATAACAGTTAAAAATCTTAATAAATGAGTGAAAGTTTCAGAGAGGGCTTGGAAATACGAATCAGGGTCTTCAACTAGCTGACTAGTAAAGGTTCTAGTTATGTGAGCCATAATTTCAAGAATTAATTGCTTGGAGAGACTTGTAACAGTTGTATATGACCATGTTGTTGGGAAAGGTTCACCCACATCATGCTCTAAATAAACTCTTTGTGCAACATTAAGGAAATTTGAGTGTGGGTCTTTACGAATCATATAGGCCATTACAGTACTAATATTCTTTGGTATTCTAGAATTATCATCGTATTTCAACAATTCGCCCAACATTGATAAATGAAGTTCATGAACAGAATCCGAATTTGTTGAAGCGCTGCAAGAACTGAGTATCTCATCCAATAGTGTCTCTTTGGTATTTACAGAAGGATTTTGCAACTTGATCCATTGCTCAACATTAAATGTTGAAATGATTTCATTGGCATCGTCTTTCAAAAATACGAGCCGTAAATCTCTGTAGTGAGCTACAAATTCTTCATTCAACAAGCTGGGATCATAGAAGTTTGACAAAAGAGCAACCTGTTTCTTTTTCTTGATTAATTGGAACAGCTTTCTAGTTTCTTCATTGTTGGTCTTTATAAACTTAGAACCTAAAATGAATTAATCAGAGTTGTCAAATACCTAATTTCTGTACTACAACACCAAACAAGATATCAGCAGGGGGGAATGCGTTAAGTTTTTTAATCAGCAAATCCACAATATGGTAAAACAGTGATATTGATGCATCGTTAGCCTCTTGATCAGTGATACATAAATTCTCCACAATTCTCAGAATTTTTAAACCCACCATGGCTGTACGAGAATCTACCATATCAAGGTTTAGCAATCCTTCCACTTCTTTCCTATTTGTTTTTGATAGGTTGGCACTTTCTGAATCTAAAGAGTTACTCTCTTTGACAAAGTTAAATTGTACTCCGGGACAAGTTGAGCAACACTTTTTGATCAACGATTGAGTTTTGGTACTGTTAACGTACAAATTTTTTAAACATTCCAAGTATTGTTCATCCCGCTGCGAATGATGTTGAATATATGCAGAATGTTGCTTTGCTTGTTGTTCCAATGTTAGAAGTTCTTGGTTGATCAGTGGAATGAGTTCATTTGTACTCAGAGACGATAACTCTTGAAGGTAAGGCAGAGTAAAAACAATTTGAGGAACCTTAAGAGGAAGTAAAGTGCTCGTTAAAGCAGCAAATTCCACAGGTTTAAAATCTTCTGTAAACTGAACATCCGTTTCTCCATGGGTCTCCAAATCAGAGACATCAAAAGAATACCACCATGCTGTAGATCCTAATTCAAAAATTTCACCCTTTAAACACCTTTCCAAATAGCCAACACAGTAACTTTCACCAAATGTACTAATATTGATATTTGGCAACAATAACCTTGGTTCAGTTAGCCACAAAGACATCGCATTCAACAATTGTATTCTTTGCAAATCAGTTAGATTAGCCAGTGTTGGGTCTCCAAGCTTCTTTGACAAGAGTTGAACTATATTGCTCTTTTGGTTCAAAAACAAGTGTCCAAAACCGGATTCAAAATACAGATTAAAAAATGACTGTAAATACAAGATCAAAAGTGGGTGATCTAACGGGTAATGTAATATGTAGTCTACAAATCTGAAAATAGAAAAGCTCGATAAAGGTTTGTCACACTCCATTTGTATTGCCTTTAGTGAACCACCTTGGCCCAATAGTATACCTACGCGAGATCTCAAATCTTTT
This sequence comes from Globomyces pollinis-pini, assembly GCA_025399215.1. Taxonomy (NCBI): domain Eukaryota; kingdom Fungi; phylum Chytridiomycota; class Chytridiomycetes; order Rhizophydiales; family Globomycetaceae; genus Globomyces; species Globomyces pollinis-pini. The sequence goes on along the minus strand of MU621100.1, from coordinate 29,738 downwards.
TCAGCAAACATTTCGGCGGATAACGCCATGAAATAAAAGTATGAAAAATCGTTTTGAGAGTTAGCTATTGTTAGAATAGAAAAATATACCAATCACACTTAAGGAATCTTGAATCAAACTTGGAAAATAACTTGGGGATGTAAAACCGATTTTTTCGTATAATTGCTGACTTGCAAACTTGTATATAGTTGATAATGGAGATATAGTAGCTACTTGAAGTGCATTCGGAGAATGAGACCCATTACTAGTAAACACCAACTTCCGATATTCTGTATTCAACTCTTGAAGTAAGAAATAGGCTCCTTTATTGCTGTACAAGACCCTGGACATGACATCAACCATTTCAACACACTTCACATTGGTAAACCAATTTGGATTGGAAAATACAATACTGCACCAAAATGATATTGAGTATTTAATCTCATCAACCTGGCTTTTGGAAATGGCTTTTGTTAAAGTATCGGCCAGAAATGAGTGAGCCAACTCCAGTTCGGTGGTTGTCGCATACGAAAAGCATCCATTAAACAGTTTTTGAAATGCATCTGTTTTCATAATATCCATTGTTCTTGAAATAGTAAAAGTGCGAAACACTTCATATGATGTTCTAAGAAGTGCTTCAACGTAACCATTCTCTAACAAAGTTCCGAGAATTACCCAACCGTGTGTGTCAAACAAGTCATATCGGTGGCCCACTTCCGATATCATCATTATTGCATACGCAGCCATCGGTTGTGACTGGGATTGTCCACGCAATGTAGCAAGAGATGAATCTTCCCATGGAATATAGGGTATTTCAGCCTTTTGAGAATTTGCAGAATAGTAAGAATATTTGGCACTTGGTCTAGAATAGAGGTCGAGTTTTTTCATTGTAAACCTAATCGATGAGATTGTAAAGAAATGTACCAACACCAAGTTTTGAATCGTTCATCATGGTCTGGGAAGCGATCTTGTAACGTATTTGCAATAGTCTTGACAGATTTAATTGCTGCTTTTGAAGTAGCAGATATAAGTCCTTGAGTTAAGAGCCGCCTGAGAATTAGTAAAGCTAAAACTACCCAATGTGATCCAGATGGATGTTAACAATGGTAATACCCAATTGATGGTGGTTCGCCAATGGAATAAATGATTCACCTTCTGGTGTTCGTTTCTAAAGAATTAAAGATAAGTTTGATACCTTCCATGAAAGAGAATCAATGACAAATCGAGCGAAATAAGATTTTTGGGATTTTATAGGATCTTTAAGAAACTCTTCTAGTATTTCAAAATCATCTTTGGTTGGAGCCCATCGATTTAGAGGGAGACTTTCAAAAACATCTTGAATTATATTCTTGACAGATTCAAAATGCTCTTGTGTTAATTTCAATAAAAGTGATAAAAGTTTTGGGGAACTGGCACAGGTAACAGCAAGAATCGATTTTGTACTCTCGATAGACAAACGTTGTATATCAGCATGAACTAATCCCACTTTGAAACCAAAGGCGACGATTGATTGACCCGATTCACCATCAATTTCATTTGAACCATTACAAATCAGTATATTCTTTAGCAAATCAAACAAATAAATATCATTAGTATCTCGCAAAATCACTTCAACAAACTTGTCGTTCTTCTCTGATTCGGAAAGGTAGGATATGTTTTCAAACATAATGCCACTCAATATAAGTTGTATAAGGCGTCGTCTACCAGATGATGACATTTTCTGAAATGGCAAGTATGCCGAGTACTTTCCAAGTCCTAAACATTCATAATGATTAGATTACCTTTCGCCGATTTTGAAAAGAAGAGTTTCAGCACTTGAATAATAAACTTTGTTTGCTCCTTTGCTACTGTAGTTACCATCAAATCATTTTTTCGGATAAAATTAATCGGTGTGTCTGTTGGTATATCCCAGCTCATAAGAATGACAATAAGATCTACTATAGTTACTGCGATTGGTAACCGAATGGCATCAAAATGAAGTGGTAAAATAGTTAGTGCCCTGACCAGTTAAAATTGAACTGATAGCATACCTTGCCAAAATGATAAAAAGCCTATGGCCAATTGAGAAAAGCTTCATAACAGCATTGCCATAATCGCTAGAATTCTGATTCAGCCCCTTTACCAAGTGATCAAAGTTTTGAATGGTTGACTGAAAAACAGTAGTAACTCCGAATTGTTGAAAAATGATTTGAAAATCATCTGGTGATAGGGATATCGGTTTTGGGACGGTGGAACTGAAGGGTTGGAATATTGCATCTTCTATCACTATCCATTGCTCGTCTTCCAGATTCTTCATTAATTCTATTTGTTCTCTCTCTTCAAGTAACTTTGGAGTCAGCACCTCCTCCAACTCTGACAATGGTCCCAGCAATGCTCGTAAGAACAGAATATAGTTGTTGAGAAATGGTTCATCAAATTGATCTGGTATTCTCCATTGAACTAACGAGGCTCCCCATTTTCCCACACCTGGAGTTCGTAAAACATGAAACAAAATATGTCTTTGGTGTTCAAATGTCCCAACTACATTTATACAATTTGCTATCTTGCATATCCAATTGTGTAAGCTTGTAGCAAATCTATCACCTAGCAAATATGATCGTCGCTCAAATATAAACAGGGAATCTAAGAGAGGGAGTAAGGTTGAACATTTCTCGTAGAATTGCATATTAGGTAGTTGATTGTATGTTTTAAGGGCCTGGATAGTTGAAATGGATTCACTGAAATCACCCCACAAAAGTTCATCAATATAATTTGTTATCCAACATTCACAGATCTATTATTCAGAACAATGAAATCAATTACCATCGATGAATAAATTGCTTTTGGAGAGGTGATATACAACTCAGTTTTCAAGTTATGCAAAACATTCAAGAGTTCATTTTCGGCATCTTGTCTATACACTGCCTTTTCATTTACATAGGTATTTGTTACAGTCCATCTAAAATTAGTTCTATTTTCAAAATACCCATCAGGACAGGCCTCTTTCATGGTAATTGGAGAATGGGTGAGACTCCATAACTTTGAAGTCACTGATTTTGAAGCAGAATATTGGGATTTGATCTAAGATCATTAAATTTTCATGAAAACCTTTGCTTTAACGTTACTTATTTTAGTGAATGATTTTTCGTATTCCAAAATCTTCTGATAAAACTCGTCATCTGGATTTTTTGGAAACAAAAAGTCTTTGAATCCTTTCTCTGCATCAGTAAACTCTTCTTCAATTGGAATATTATGAAGATGATTATGTGAATGTTCTTCGAAATCGTCCAATAACTCTTCATCAAAAATAGCATTCTGATATTCAGAGTCTAACAAAGTTGGTGACACATGAATGTTCAACTCCAGAGGAGCTGAAGGAAGAGTTAACTGATTTAAAAGTGATTGTCTTTCATTATCATCCTGTAAATCCATAGTCATGATGGGTACTGATGGGTAATATACTGGAACTACTTCATCATCAAACTCTAAAATAGGACCAGAAGGAGCAGAAGGATATAATTGATCCAATGCAATGACTTGTTCCTTTAAATCTTCCCAACTTTCTAAAGCATTATCATCCAAGATCTCTGCCATAGTGAATTCCATTATTGGACTCTCTGGAGTGATTAAAGGTTGCTCATCCTGCTGATTGATAGTGATTTTATTTTGAATATTAACAGGTTTAACTTTACGTTTTTTTGATTTCTTTGGTCGTTCCAGTTGTAATTCCATTTGAGAAAGCCAAAGTAAAGAATTCATGTGACTCATGATCAAAGACATTGAATGTGATATTAACTTATACTAATGAATGATTGATAGTAGTTAGTTAGTTGGTTCCATTATTACTTTATTTGGTAGTATAGGTTTCACAGGTAGTTTATCATCAATACAAAAAAAAGACCATTAAAATGAATGATTTATTTTATTGTTAAGTTCAATTCAATAAATGAAAAAGATAATGGAATAGATGGGAATTGAACTGAATAATAAATTAAAAAAATAATAGATTGGAATTGAAAGGATTTGTTTGAAACGCCACTATTGAAAATTATTTACTTTATTCAAATGGGAGGAATTAAAGAACAAACTAATGGTCGTTTAGGTTATTTAACTAACGAAGAATCAATCACTTTAGACCAATTCAAACAAGCTTTACTACTAGAAAACTTATATAATAAGGATATTCATTCTGACCATTTATTATTACGTTTCTTAAGAGCTAGAAAATTTCAAATTCCTGCTGCTAAAGATATGTGGGCTGAATGTGAAAAATGGAGAGCTGAATTCGGAACTAATACTGTACACTTACTTTCATTCATCATATTAGATTCTAAATGATTTTGATTTCCCAGAATATGCTCTCGTCAGAAGAATTTATCCTCGATTTTATCATAAAGTGGATAGATTAGGTCGTCCTGTTTATATCGAACGAGTTGGAATGGCGGATTTGAAAAAATTGTGGGCCGCTACCACTCCTGAAAGAATGCTTAGAAATCATGTTTATGAGGTATACCTATTTGATTAATGATTCTAGTACGAAAAATTAATCCAATATCGATTTAAAGCTTGTTCAAAAAAATCAAATAGACATTTTGAACAGAGTACTTTGATTGTTGATTTATATGGTATCATGTATTGACATTCATTTTAGGTGTCGCATTATCAACAGCTTCTTCAGTTTATAGTTTAATTACTCAAGTATCCTCAATATCTCAAAATTATTATCCAGAAATGTACTCATTTCTATTTCTCATATTAGGCTTGGACAAATGTTTATCATTAACGCTCCAATGCTTTTTACAGCAGTTTGGTCCATAGTTAAACCAATGTTGGATGAGGTCACCATCAGAAAAATTCAGATATTGGGTTCTGGTTATAAATCCACCCTTTTGGAATCTATCAGTCCAGAAAATCTACCCGATTTTTTGGGAGGAGACTGCAAATGTGCTTGCCCAGGTGGCTGCATAAACTCTGACATTGGGCCTTGGAATGATGGTACCGTTGAAGGATATCCTGACCCTGAATTTGAAAAGGTATTTTATTTCCAATTTATTATTTCTAGTTCATCACAAAGTATGGAGTTTAAATTTAGTATAGGTATTAATATATCTGATTTTCATAAAGATGTGTACCACCTATTAGCCTGTCGAAACACACTAACGAAGATAAACTACAGAAAAAGTTCATCACAAAGTATGGAATTTATGTTTAGTATCGGTATTAGTAAATCTGATTTTCATAAGATATACTTGTTGAAACTCATTAGCACTAACGATGATAAACTGCAAAACAAAACATGTTTAATCAATTCATTAATAATTCTACTCTGCTACCATCATGTTTTTCTTGTTTTATCCTTTAACCAAGATCTCACATGTTCATGACCATCCATTGACAAAATCAATAGTCGTTTTTCATCCGAATGCCATAAAACATAGCCAAAGTCAGAAGCGTATTTAAAAACATCTCGATAATCCTGTTCACGATTGAACCCTTGATATAATGTCCCTACCAGTTAATCACATCCACTTCTACCTTTGAGTGCACGAAGTCGATTTCGTTCCATTTCCCATAATCTAAAATTGGTACAAGTAATTTTACCTAATTTGTTCTATTACCGTGGTTGGCAATATGGGTGACTATGGTTAAGACAATCATCTTACTGATTTACGCATTTCCGGATGAGAGTGGGTATTCAAATAAGCTATAATCTAAAAGACGATTAAAACATTCAAATGAATCACCTGTTCAGCTGTAATGCCTCGAGAAAGAGCGTCACGGATCGATTCTCTAGTTAGCATTCCCACCACCATATTTGCAAATCTTGTTTGCATTTGGATAAACAAACTCAAAATAGCAATCTGAAGTGGGGATGTTGTGTATGCATATACTCTATAATTTGTCTCCACCATGATAAAACCACTTGATAAATTGGTTTGTGATAAACTGGGTATAAGTCCTTTTAAAGTTTCAGTTGTAAAATTACGGATATCTGTGGTTGGATTACCAGACATCAGTGAAGTGGCCATTCGTGTTGGATAAAATCTAGTTGATTTTTTCTAAACATTAATCTGACATTCGCTACATTTCGTTGATAGACTAATCCCAGGTATTTCAAATCACTCAACACATGTTTTTGAGTTAATGTCAATGAATCCACATTATAATCCTAAATTCAAATTGTTGATCAAGTTACTTGTCCGAATTCCAATGAACCCAATTGAAATAAAAAGTTCAATACTTCTACTAGTTCCATTTGCAATGACTATGATTTAACTTGTCTCTGTAATACCTATCCATTAAATATATCGATTAGATTAAACCTATTGAGATAAGTATGGGCTCAAAGATAAACCTCAGCTAATTCTAAATATTGTATAAGTAATGTCCACACTTGAAAATTCATATCTTGCAGCAGAAATTGGAAACCTTTGCTAGTAATCCGTAATTCTCTTCCCTCCTTCACCATCAATTGTGATTTTTCCAAAAGCCCAACAAAAGGCTATATATAAAAGGTGGACGTTATACCTGTGAAGAGTTTTTGGATGTAGTGCCTACCAAAAAATGAAGAACATTTTCCCAAGATTCGACTGAATAAGCATCTAGGGCCTCCAAACTGGGATTGTGTTTATCAATAGTATCACTTGGTCTCCCAAAACTTGCATGATTTCCACTAATGATTAAAATATAATAAAATGTACCCTCCCACTAATGCAAAATGTAAATTGACTTGAAAATTTGGATTGATAAAGATGGAAGAGTTCTGAATTTGAGATATATGTAATTTCGTCATCAGATTGATATTTTCTTCAAGTACTCTGATATCAATTTTTAATACAGCTTACATTGCATTATCAATCCATCTTTCCAAGAATATTAAGGGTAGAGGTTCTGGAACGTAAAGCAATCTGTACAAAATCTGCTTTGAAAGATCTGGGAGAAGACTTGAATTAGATGAGAATTATTGTTGATAGAATACCGTAAAATAGCCAGACAAGTTGCTGGAGATTGATACAAGCGGTCTAGAATACTCTTTGGTAGAGATTCTAGATATTGGGATATATCCCCTTTTATTGCATTGTCCTCCAGATCCATACAATTCAATCTCTTAAGAATGAAAAATTATTTCCTCTGATTTCAACAACCTTGATTATGGATCCAATGAAAATGGAAAATGAAAAGAAAGATTTACTGGAGGAAAGATTGGAGTTAGATGGAAGCAATGAAAGCGAGTACTTCCAACTGATAGATGAAATCCTTGGTCATTCTGATGGTCAAAATTGTTTTCAAATGCTGAAGGATGAAGTTCAGTTTCATGAGATGCACCATCAAGGTGGTTTAATACCAAGATTAATCGCTGTGCAAGGTATGAATTAAAAAACTTATCAGAAGGGTCTATCACAGACGGAGTATCACCTATTTACCGACATCCAACTGACCATTTATTGGAGGCTGTTTCTTGGACACCAATGGTAAATAAGATCAGAAACCAACTACAAAAATCTCTTAATCAAGATTTCAATCACTGCTTGATTCAGTATTACAGAGGTGGTCATGACTTTATCAGCGAACATTCTGATAAAACAATTGATATTGTACCAAACACCAATATTGTCAATTTCTCTGCAGGTGCGACGAGAACTATGGTACTGCGTACCAAGAAAGGTTACACCCCTTCCAATACACGTGAAAAACATACATTTCAACTAAGCAACAACAGTGCTTTTGTGCTTACTGGAAAAGGAAATGCTACCTTTCTTCATTCTATAAAACAAGACAAAAGAATGGAATCATTAAAGAGCCCTGAAGAAATCGCATTCAATGGTGAACGAATAAGTTTGACCTTTCGAACTATAGGTACATTTTCATTCTATGAAGACGGAGTGATGAAAATTTATGGACAAGGTGCAACGTCAAAAGATAAAATCAACGCTAAACTTGTCAACAATTCAAGTGAACAAGTTATTGCAATGCTTAAAGCTTTTAGCAAAGAGAACCACGAGTTTGATTTTGATCGGAATCTATTTTATGGGGTGGGTTTTGATAGTACCCATTGTACTGAAAACACCATTTAAAGATTTTTATGCAAGCTGGAATAGTTGTTTCGCTTTTGTGCCTGTATAGTATATTCTACTTTGAACTCATAATCGTTTCTTATTCATATTTGGTTTATTTTAATGAGATTTCCATGTTCACATTACTCGTAACTGACCGTGGCAAGATTGCAAAGTTTAATAGAAACAAACTTTTTCGTGTTTTCTAATTTTCCCTTTACGAATTCAAAATGGTCCTTGGTTCTTTTACATCAAAAATATTTTGGTACATAGAAACAAAGATGCTTACAATAGTTACTCCATTGGATTTTTACTACCAGCATACAACCACTATAAGGGGTTGAAATATAATCGCTTATCTGGAGACGGAGATGAATTAAAATACTGGTTGGTGATGATTGCATATTTAGGTTGTGAAATACTATGTGATTTAGTAGTCTTTTGGTAAATCAAATTGAAATTGACACATTAAGGTTTCCATTCTATTACGATATCAAATTAATAGTCATCATTTGGATTACATCTTCTTATACCAAAGTAATTGGAATTCATTTTAATAGGAAGGGTGCAACAATTTTATATAGTTTTCATCTAAGTCCTTTCTTTGATTCAAAAGAAAATGAATTGGATAATCATTTTCTTCAATTTGAACAGTTATTCAAGTCAACATTCTGGAGTATCGTTCATTATACAAAAGATTTGATTCAATCTGAAATTTTTAAAATCTTTAATACGAAAATTGTAGAAACTAGTACTAAGACCAATTCATCAACAATAGTGTCAACAACGGTTCAACATGGTACACCCGATGCCGATACAGTTATTCCTGATATCCAAGATAATACAAATGGTGCGGAAAGAATTCCTATCGCACCTACTGAACCAATCACCAAACCTACTAAAACACGAAAACGACGAATCAAAAACTTACAGGAATAACTTGACATGTTAAATACTTTGAACTCAATACACGCATTATATATATCTGCTTTAAACTAGTTTATTTAAAGTTCCATGGTCACCAACACTTGAGCTGCCAAAGTTAATGGCCAGTAACCTAAACAGATCCATGGCAATAGCAAACCCCCAAAGAGAGACCAATGGTGCCAAATATCACTCAGAAATTGAGTTGCTACTGTATAATCACCATATACCAATCCATAAATAGCAAGTATCACTGGTGGAGAAATAATAAACAAAACAAACATTTGAAAGGAGTAAAAAATCAATGATTTGGTGGGCCTGATCATAATAAATGAAGGCACAAGCAAGATCGCCATTACAAGTGCTAAACTTGGGTTCATGGCTGCTACACTAAGCAAGAAAAGTCCCAATCCACCATTAATCATACACTTCAAGATTTTCCAAACTGGTGCAGTGGTAACTCGAGACGCACCAGCTTCTCCACAGTACAATCTTTGCAGTAAAGGAATCATAAACAGTGCCCTAATATTAAGAATTTAAACACATACATCATTTGTTGTGACATGACGGTAGCAAAAAGCATGAAAAGTGCCTAACAATTAAGACGGAAAATATACTGATTGAAACTGATTTTGGGCAGCAAACCGTATTGTATCCATCAGATAGAAAATTTGTACAGAAAACATTGAGCAAAATATGATAGTTAGAAAAGGCATGTAGAGGGGTCGAATGAGGGATGAAAAATTACTCTCACCAAATCCTTTTTGAAGAAATCTCCAGCTTTGTCTCTTGTACCCTTTTGGAATCACATATGGTATCGTGCCTGTGTTCCACCACAACTCTAAGGACTTGAATATTGCAGCAGAAATAATAATCGTTAATGGTCCAATGTATTTGGACAATGGTATAAAACTATTCGCCGAAGGCATGTAATAAAACCAATAGGCATGATGAAATCGTTCTAATAAATTATTCAAACTTCTACAAATTGTTTCTAGACCCCTAAATTGTTTAACTATAGAATCTTACATTGCAATATGAACAGTATCCACATATTCGTATTCTCCTTCAATACTTACCCCAGAGAGAGTAATAGCTTCAATGTTATATCTGGAGAAGAGACTGTGTTGATATTTTGGAAACCCAAGGGCTTGTGTTTTTAGAAAAGAGAGTAGATTCCAAACAGATTTTTTGTAGTAATCCATGAGAGGCTCATTATCTTCCACTTGCTGACCATCTTCGTTGATAATCATGGGAACTCCTGAATACAAATAACTTAATCCAGCCGATGTAACCAAATCAGCGTTTGGAAGTCTTCCATTTACACCAACTACAATATAAGCGAGAAAATGTCAAAACTTGGGTGTAGGCCTATAGCTGAGTATTTTCCAGATCCTCCAAATTCCAGATTTAACACTGACATAATTGATCCAGCATGGTTCTTTAATGGATCATACGAGATATCTAATGTTAATATCATATGGCATTTACAAAATGATTTAGATCTTTCACCATGATAAGCTTCAAGCCAGAAGTGTGTTCCTACGTAATCTTGGTCACTAATCATGAAGATTATGTCTTTGGACCAAAATGAAAATTCTATATCTTAGATAATCTGTTTACTGGTGCAAAATGAGGCGAAAGAAAGCAGTACGTCGATTCCATTTTGATTGACTAGAATTAATTAAAGTTCTTTTACATTGACCATTCGCAACTCGCTGAGGTGCAGTTATAACAATTGCCTCTGTACCTTCACCACGAGGTGATCGCAAAATTCCATGTGTATTGGTTCCATTAATCCAAGTATCATCTTGAAGGAATGAAAATCGTTGCAAAGATGTGTCTAATCCTAACGAATCTAACGTCTGTTGAATTTCACTCGCACGGAAATGTGAATCAACTTGTTCGTCCCATAAAGCATTAGGCAATTTACTATTCATATGCTCTGATTTGAAGTATTTGATGACCTGTTGATCAATATTCGAATATTTACCTAAATGAAGTTCAACAAAAGGAAATAAGAACCTAAGATTAGCAAATGCTTTGGTAAACCTGTCCCACTAGCAAAGCCTTTTCGTCTACGACAGCATTGTCATGAACTGGTTTGTAAGGCAATACAAATAGTGCTAATAATCCCAAGATGTAGAAAACGATTGAATAATGAGTGAACAAGTACTTTGCTATTTCAAATGCCTTTTTCCTGCTCTGAAGTCGAAACAATTCCCTATCAAAACCCTTGATTATCTCTTTAATTTTCCCAATCATGAAAATCTGAACGTTAAAGATACCAACCAATAGATTAAGCTAATAAGCAATTATTCCTCACAATGACAATGAAATCATATCTTATTAATCTATTGAGTATATGAATCATACTAGCTCTAATATTGTGTTACAACGATATCTCAAGAATTGCATAAATGTGACTGATTGGAAAGATTAATAGGAATGCTTCATTGGAAAGATAAATAGGAATTCTTTAGGTCAAATACTTTCATGAGACTCCTTAGAAATTACTGTACCTTCGAAGAAATTCAAGCATAACAGGGTTACAATAAACAAGTGTCCTATTACATACTTGATAGTATATCGTATCATAATTTAGCAATTGAAAAGAAGTGATTTGGTTGAAAGAAATGTAAATTTTTGGTTTTCTTTTAATGTCAGTGGAGAGGACAAAGATTGAAATCAGACTGAATAACCAGATTCTGGAAGTAGATTTAAAGGATTTAAAAGGAAATGATGAAGCAATTATCAAGATTTTGAATAAAGATCCTTCCAATCACCATCTGTTCATGGAATTCGCAGTATATACAGATCTTTCCTTACCTCTCTTTAGTTCGAGTACAGCCAAAGAAATATGATGGCAGAGTTTGAAAAGTATATCATTATTATCTCATGATACAAGGTTTTTATTGGCAGGAAAGTACCAGGCAAAAGGTTTCGATTCACTTTCTCTCACTCATTAAAGGTTTCAATTTAAAGAATTAATTGGAAAGGTTCCAGTATTGACAACACGGACAGACATGTATTGTTATTGAATACATTGGCAGCTTACTACATTGAATCTGCAAAATCATTGAAAGAAAATGAAACCCTTCCTTCTGCAACTTCTTTGGAAGAACCTAGATCAGTTCGAGACCTTTTAGATTTGGCATCGCGATTGGTAAACGAGGCGGAACGAATTGTTAGACTCAACAAATTTACTTTTCTTGGAAAAGGTTCCTTACTGTTCCTAATAAATAGCCAATATACATTTGATAAAGACAAGGTTAAATGGATCAGATGATATCGAGCAAGCACTTTCAAGTTTTCGTGCAGCTCTCAGTATTGATCCAAATTTTGTACCAGCTTTAATTGGACTGGTATTTGAAAATCACCTTAACGTTTAAGGCTTCTGGTTTTTTTGAAAAGGGAAATTATAGACTGGCGTTGGGACATTATCAAAAGGTTTTGACACTTAAACCGGATATTACACCAGACCCACGTATTCCTATTGGAATTTGTTATTATAAGTTGGATATGGAAGATCATGCACGATTGGCCTTTGAAAGAGCGATTAAGCTGGTAATTTTATATGCTTGACATTAAGAATCCAAAAAATGAAACCGCAACGCTGTTCTTATCAATGTTAGATTTCAATAAGTCTCAGGATGCCAGTATTTCACCCAAAGAAAAGAGAAAATTACTCAAAGACGCGAGTGCAAGAGTGATGAGTGCATATAAGCTAGATCCACGGAATGGATTATGTGCAGTACAAATGGCAGAACGTTTTTTTGATAAAGATTTACACAAAGTATTTTTAAACATATATTTGATACCAGGCCAATGTAATGGCTACCTTAGCCTTGAAGAATACAAAGTCTCGCTTATTGCAAGCAGAAGCTCTGGCAATCAAGGGCCGAATCGCCCAGAAAGAGGTAGGTATTTGATCATTTATTTAATACAAAAGAAAAAATATGAAGAAGCATTTGAGTATTTCAAACAAGCTGCAGCTGCAAATCCCAAATCCAACCATATTCAGTATTCACTGAGTCAGTTGTATGCTTACAAAGGTTTCGAAGTTTGGTTTTTAATGTAAAGGTGATTTTGAAAATGCCACAACCAATTTGAAGAACATCTTGAAAGATGATCCTACGGATTATGACACATTAAAACTCCTATTTTCACTCTATACCTGTAGTCCAGACTCTTTAAAAAAATTGGAGTCGATAGAAACAAAGAAAGAAAAAGGTCCTGCTGCCCCAGCGAACGTATCAAATGCACAATCTGTATTCGAATCCTTGAAAAAGATGCTTCGAGAGACTCAAGAGGTAGATGGAAAAGAAGAGGAAGTGAAATTTTCTGATCCAGAGTTATTAGCTGACATTGCTTTGTTCTTGGAGCAAGTAGACATTTTGTCTTCAAGAAAAAGTAAGACAATCAAAGATTAACATCAGAATATCTGGAGCTGTTAGACGTTCTCCGTCAAACTAATGAAACTATATCCCCTGAGCTACTGAATAACATTGCAGTGCTTTACCACCTAGAAGCTGATAGCATCAACGAGCATTTTGATAATGATCGTCGAAAACATGGCCATATCCCAGTTGAAGGAACAACAGATCTTCATATGCAGAAAGCACTCGCCTCAGCAAATGAGTCGTATGAAAACGCCATAAGGCTGCTTACTGATGAATCTTTCATTGAATCAAACAGTGCGGAAAAGGTTAACTATATGACAACAATCATACGATATAACATTGCAAGATTGTTTGAAGTTCAAGGAGACATTGAAAAAGCAAAATTACACTACCAGGAAATTTTAAAAACCCACCCAGCCTTCTCTGAATGTAAGATTGTGTTTACTAAGTTTGAGGTTTGCTAAGGCTTGGTTACTTAGCATCAAATGCTAAAAATGATTCTGAAGCATTGAAATACTACTCAGATGTTTTGGCTTTGGACCCTCAAAATTCAATGGCATGGTTCATGATTGCCAACCAACATTTCAAATTGAAATCCTACAGAGCAGCACGTAAATCATTTGAAAAAGTTTTGGAGTATGACAAGTATAACCTTTATGCATTATCTGGAGCAGGGAACATTTGCCTAATTTTGGCAAATCGAGATCAAAATCCTGCTAATGTAAATTATTTCTCCTAAAACAACAGCGGGAAATGCATTTTATGCGATGTATCGAATTCTTTTGCAAATGTATTTCGATTGAAAAAGCCAATGCCTACGCTGCAGGAGGACTTGCAATTGCTTATGCAGAAAAAGCAAAGTATAATGAATCAAGAGATGTATCAAATCAGGTATTTTAATCTCTTTAATGTGAGATTATGGAAGCTGCACCTGGAAATGTTCAAATGACATTGAATGCCGCTCATGTATTGGTGGAACAGGGTCAAATTCATCCAGCTATATTACTCGTATTGAATTCATATGCGTCATCTAATGTTTAGTACGAGAGTATTCTCAAGAAAGGTGGGCAAATGAATGATGTGTTGATTTTACTTTCAATGTCAAGGGCTTATTATATTCTATCTAAAACAACAAGCGCTGATCCAAAAGATATAAGTGCTCCAGAATATATGAAATCTGCTCTGAAGTACATCTCTATGGTAAGTTTTAATTTGCTTATCAATTCAGGCAATCCATATTGATCCGAGCAATAAAGCTCTCTATTTCAATTTGGCACTCATCCAACAGCAGTACTGTATATTATTGAATGATCAACCCCATGAAATACGTGTGGTCGAAAAGATGCAAAAAGCTCTGAAAGATTTGATTGCTTCCGAAGATTTATTCAATTGGTTGGCTCTTCCACAAAAGCCAATTGGTGATTCGAAACCAGTGAATCCTGGATATGATTTGAAGAAAGCAAAGGATCGAGCAGAGTATTCGAAAGGCTTGAAATCTGTCACAGAAAAGAAAATCCATCAAACTGAAGTGTTGGCGCGAGAAAATCATGAGCGTTTAATGGAGATTAAAGAACAGCAAAGACTTCAGAAACTAAGAGAAGAAGAGGAAGAGGTATAGTTCTTGTTATTAACTGTGAAGGCAAGAAAAAAAGAGGAAGAAGCCAGACGTGAAGCCGAGCTTGAATATAGCCGTCGACAACTTCAGCTGAAGATGCAAGAGGAAAATGAACGTTTGGCTAATGATGCACGACGACGAGAGGAAGATGAAGAAGGGTAACTGTCAATACTCAATTTATTTTTAGGAAAACGAAGAGGAAGCGTAAAGCAAAAGGTGATGATGAATTCATTGAAAACGATATGCGGAGTAGAGCAAGGTCAAGATCAGCTGTCATTAACAGTGATGAAGACGATTAATCAATTGATATCTTTAAATCAGTATTAATAAAGTGAATGCAATTGAATATTAATATTTATTGTAATGAAATAATCATGGATCGGTGGTTTCTTTAAAAATTTTGAAGATATACATCCTGCTTGGTTTTTTTGTAATTTCCATATTGTCCGGGTTTGAAACTTTCTTATCAAATCCAATCGTTCTTCGATGTGCATAACCTGGAAAATCATCCGGCTTAAACTCACACGAACGATCTAAAACATATCCAGCATCTTTGGCGATTTGTTTGACATCCCATAAATCATATGGTAATCCAGATTTAAGTGTGACCACAATCTATGATAGAATTTAGTTTATGTATCTCGTACCTGACCATCTTGATTATCACCATTTGATTCAGATGTAAGAAAATTCGTTGATTCTAAAAAGAATGCACCCAAGAGAGTTTGATTTGCAAGAATATTTTGATCTTGGTCTTTTATTCCTAATCCAACGTGCGGGAAGTTAAAAATAATGTAGTCGAATTTCTTTTGTTTTAATCTTGAATCTTTAGTCAATTTACTACCATCCACTTCGAATAAAACTTGACCCTCCTAATTGAATTAATTTGATGTTGAATGATGTACCATATCCTCTAATGCTTGAATATTTTCGGCTGACTCTGGATACTTTTCCACTGTTATTGATTTGGAATCAAATGCAGTACAAACAAATGAATCTGCTCTATGAATTTTATCTGCCAAAGACAATGCAAAACTAAAGTTTCCTGTCGGTATTTAGGAACCTTTAATTTTACCTTCCCCAATAAACAAAACTTTCTCATCCTCCTTCACTTGAAGTTTATATCGATACGTTGTTTTCTTCTTTGGTTGTATGACGGATTCTTTCCTCTTTCTCTTTAGATTTTTCTTGTGAACATTGATTGCTTTAATCAATCCTCCATTACGCTTGCCCATTAATTAACAAGTAAAATTCAAAACAAAAAAAAAATAAAAATTCAATCCATATGTTTGTTTGTTAATTTATTGAGTTCATTTGATCTCCAGCATATCCTCATCCTCTATATCATTGTCCTCTATGGTCGTATCCATTTCAAGAGACTCGCCATCGAAAAACACTTTGAAAACCCGATCGGAAATACCGACTTTTTGAATATACCTCTTTATAATAGCATCAATTGTATCAGTCTGAAATGAGATGCAGATTAAATGAATACCTTATTTGCTTTCACTTCAACAACAGTTTTGTCAACATTTCTAAATTTGATGGTAATCATATCAACTGTTGGTGTCTCAATAAATGGGACTGGTATAGATGTATCTACAAGCTGCTTCTTCATATCTTCATTCATTATACTTTGTAATTTTGTATAATGAGAGAGTCGATAACATTTTAGGCGTGCACCATCGGTCATTTTCACTAGAGTTAATATTCGAATTTTACTGCTGGATGGAGTGGCGAATGGGTATATTCGAACGTTCATAAATTCCAAGACCACCTCCTCTGTGGTAGTCTCTAGTACAAATGCAATATATTTAAACAAAACTTCCAACGGGTTTAACTAAAGCGATATGAGAGAATCCAGAATTACCATTTTAACTTTAAATGTGAGAGGCTTTAATTGAGTCTCTGCAACACTATCCATAACATAATGGACCTCAAGTTTGATTTCTGCATCAATACAATTTCTATTCACAGGTATGTGAGTTGAAGATTCAATTTCAAAATCCGGTAAATCAGCCTGTATATCTGAATTGAAATACAACGACTGATGATGTGGAACGGGAAGATGAGATAGGGTATCGGGGGGAGGAGTCAAAGATCTCTTTCTGTTTATGCAAATTACTTCGATATCTGAGTCATTCTTTTCTGGTACGTTCTCTACAATCTGAGTTGTAACTTCTTCAGAAACAACTTGAACTATTGGTGGTATCGGTTCGTCTACTTCGTTTTCAAATGACAAAGGATTCAAATCCTCTAGAGTCTTTTCTGAAGAACCTAAATCAAAAAAATCCAGCTCCTGATCTAATACTCAGTCAAATACAGATGTTACCCTTCGTGGTAATACTCTTAGCTGTTTTCCTAGACTTTACTCGTTTCTGTATCTTCTTGGGTCGTCTTGGTTGTTCGTCATCACTAAAATCATCCATTCAGAACTGAGCTGTTTGTAAAAAAGAAACAATTCTCTGATCAAATTCTTTCAACTTCACAATCATGGTCATCAATACTGTTGAATCCCCTATGGATTTGCCATTGAAGATTCAGCATCTATCCAGCAAAGAGTGGGATACAGTAGAAAATACTTTAATGGATTTGACAACGTCATTTATGGATTTTAATTGGTCCACAAAACTGTACATTTTAAACACAATATTGAAGAAAACCATCATCAATTGGCCAAATATTTCATTAGAGAGACAAAAAACTTTGATATATCCATTATTTCTATCAAAATGCAATCATGAAGTGTTGTTGAATGTCTTTGACCATGCAAAGACAAAACATAGTGATATTTCGCTGTTCATATTGAAGTTGTACTTGGATTCTTTTACATTGCATGATATTTTACAGTGTATATTTTCTGAATGTAAATCCACATTAGCTAGACAGGGAAACTGGAACAATGCTGTACATATATTCACCTCAATATCTGATCTCTTTCCGTTTCATTTCGTTAGATCGTAATACTTTCATATTCTTATTACTTAATAGTATATATTATGAAAAGATTGGAAATGAACTTAGCACTCTCATTAGCAACAACCTGTTTATACAAGAAACAACTATACTTGTTGAAAGAATGTTATCTAGAGGATTGGCAGGTATGAATGATTTCTGATTATGAAGATCTTCTGTTAGAAAGTTGGCAAAAGTCCAACTCTGTTGCATCGATATTTCCAGTTTTAATACCAAAGTTAAATCCATTACATTTGGAATCAATTCTAACAAAGTGGATTACCAGTATAGAACATCGTGAAAATGCACATAAGTTTAGTAGCTCAGGTTGATTGGTTGTATTAATGTATAGTTCATTTCGCGGATTTCTTGGAAAAAAACATCGGACAAATCACATTCTCTGATTGCAAAGCACTTCAATCATACTTAAATTTGAAATGGCTGTATATTACAGATCTTGAACCACTCACAGCTGATGCATTATGTATTCTCACAAAGCATGTACCCCATAATTTGGGTAATTTAAAATTCTAATATGTGTAGAGGGGTCGATTGTGAAGGTGTACGAAGGTTTGTTCACGCTCTGGTGTAACAACGTGGTGGTTTCCACATCAAGTGAAGATTTTCATATCAGTGACTTACAATTCGCTAACTCTAATAGTAATTGCCGTGTCATTACTATCTTGTTCCAGAGAAATTCGCGAATTGGGAATATCACTTGATCGTCGTCTGTTTCAAGATTTCCTTATATCTGGTATTCCCAATTATCTTAAAGCGTCAAGAGCAAATGTACGAACATTGGGTTTGGTATTGAAACTATATGGTTTTAATTTTAGCTTGTCGCAGAATGCTTGTCAAAGGAATTGGTCATATCTGGTGTTGACAAACTTGAGTTTGATCTTCATGATCGCCAATTTGATTGGATTCGTTCCATTATTGAAATCCCATTACACAACAGTTCTCCTCAAATAAGAAATGAAGTAGACCTTGTAAAAGGTATTTGTATTATATTGATGTGAAGAAACAGCGAAAGAGGATGCAGATGAAGAAATGCCTTGGAAATTAGTGGAAGAAACAGGTTTTTAAAAATGGCTAATGATAAGACGAATGCACTGATAGTGAAAGTGAAAGTGAAATAGAAATGGTAAATAATATCCAGCCCATTCTGCCACGGCTTGCGAATGAATTGACTCCAAAGTATATTAATATTTTGTAACATGTCTTAGGTATATATCACAAGCAATAGCTCTTATCAAGAGCAATGAGCCGGACAAAATTGAAGTCGCATTGAAGCATTTGGAGGGATTGTTTACCAAAGCCTCGCGACTAGAGCTAGGTAACCATGAAAGAAATTCAATTTATTACAAGAGGAAAATTCCAAAGCTATATGTTCCTTACTGATAAGTCTGGAAAACGAATTTGAGCTTGAAAATTTCACAACAATGCATTGCAGTGCATTTGTAGTACTCTGTTTAAGAGAGCAAAAGTTTACTTCCCAGTAACTTTCAATAGTTTTGATTTCTAGAATCATGTGTCAATCGCTTTTTTTGAAAGATATCCCTATGATATGTCGCCTCAACATTCTCCGAATATTTTTAGCTGTCGTGATGACTTGTGATGAAAATTCAACTGTTGGCTGGACTGTTTCTTGTACAAATATCTCGACCTTATATACAACTACTATGTTAAACTTATTAGAAATCAACAAGTGAATATTTATATCTAATCTATCAGAAACTGGAATTTCCTATTTGAAGACTCTTTTAATTTCGAGCTTGGTAGACGAGTAATCTATACTCTTTCCACATTACTCTATTATAGTGGTAATAGATAAGTAATTGATTGTATTAGGAGTAGATAAAAAGGTGCACAACAACCAGCGCTTTGGAGAATTGCTTTTGTCTTTAAAATGGGTGTATCATCATTTCGCATTTGAGATTATGCGAGGAATTTTGATATATATCAGTAATTTGTCATCAGTTGAATTTGTACTTTATGGAGCGGATCAAAAAGAGAAGTTGATTTCGTTTTCAAAAGGTATTTTGTCACTATTAACCTTTAGTGATATCCTCCAGCTCATCTGATAAAAAAGTCAATGAATTGTTCAATCAAATAAATGGATTGTGTTAAATAATGCACTGTACAAATTATATTGAATTCTCTTTTTCTAAAAATGAATTTTCCATCAAATCATCCAAATTGAGATCCAAGGGTTGATCCAGTGACTGCTCGATTGATTTTAGATATGGTATCAAATCACATGGAGATTGAATGGCTGACACACTCATAATGTTCATATTCAGTGGATCAGGTATGGTTGGTGACAATGGGGAGTCCCAGGTCTTCTGAAAATTGTTCGCTAAAGAAAATTGTTTTGAGAATCTATCAATTGTATCTGATACAAACATCCATTGATACCTAAATTTTAGTTGAAATATTTACATTTGAAATTCATTTAGCTTTAGACTACATAATACGTATAATAATTTACAAGCAGCCAGTAACACGTGCAGCTCCTCTGGTTTTGTTTCATTAACATTATCTACCAACGAAAGAAAAGTCATCTAGTGATAAGATAAGAATAACTTTACCAGTTCATTGATGATAATAGGCCAAAAATTAGTCAAATGCTTTGAAGATATTCGAAGAAAGATAACTTGAATACAGAAGAAAATCTGAAATAAAACTATACACTGATACCTCTGATTGAACTGCACAAGCATTCATTTTCAATGACTCGGTCAATTTTTCTTGAATTGTAGGTAATTTTACTAGATACCAATCTTGTGGAGCAGAAAAAATACAGAATGTAAGCCTTCGAATCATTGAAACGCGATTTTGAATTTCAAACTTTCTATCTGAGAACAATGCTGTGCTTGATACAACTGATATTCGACCTATACTTAATAACTCAAACAAATTTACCCAATACATCCATAATTAGCTCCATATCATTGGAAATTAAAGAATGAATAACCTTTTTGTATGATCTAAACGTCTCCAAACCAATTTGAAAAAACCTAGTTTCAAAGAAGTAATTCCAGATATCTTTCTTCCAAATCTTATATCCAAAAGGGATTGCTGTGATGGCGCAAAGCAATTTCATAAATTTTCCAAGCAATAAATTTCTTGAACTTTACATTAGACTAGATGACAGGTTTACCATTCCTTGTTTTTAAGAACTGGATTTATAACTGAATGAACTAAATTTGCCAGCAAAATTAATATGTAATCTTCTGATAAATGGGATTTTAACTTTGGAATGGACGTATCCGCAATATAATCCAAAATCTTATAAAAATTAAAAACGAAGGTTGACATTACTTGATCGAAACTATTGTCTTCTGAATGCTGCTTGATCATAATATTATCTACATTTAATCCATATGATTTCAAGCATTTCAGTAATAGTACATAGTCTTTTGTATAATCAGCAGTAGTATTCGTAGAAGCAACCGGGGTAGCAACATTTCCTTTATCAAAAGCTTTCCCAATAATTGTAATATATTGGTCATAAACTTTCTGATAGATATCCTACTATTAAAATTTTCATTTTACATTTGATTCCTTCCACAATTTTCTACCTTCATCAGAACGTAAATCAAAATATTTATCAAGAAATACAATCAAATTCGAAGGTAGATTATTGCCATTTGTATTTACAGCAATTTTCAGATAACTTAAAAGGGCTGACCAACAGTTATCCAAATTATCAGTTGAATCAATCACTTTTAAATAACATATGCAAAATTCAAGGATTTCATTTTCAGACCTAATATTAAATCCAAAGATTACAGTTTCGATTCTATGGGAGTTAATTTTGGGTTTAATCGCGCCTTTAAGATTTCAATCAGTTCTGAGAAAACTAATGATGACTCTGGAATTGTAAATGAAATCATCTTAAAGATGATTTGGTTGTCCTAACATTATGAATGGAAGTCAAGCGTACTTCAAGATTATGTCGAACATAAATCGACCATACAAATATAATTGATTCTAGAGTTTCCCGCTATTTGAGGTTAATAAGTCGAAATTTTTACGGGAAATAACACACCTAGTTCCTTTAAGGTTCTCGAAACTTTAACAATTAATGGATTTAGAAACGTTCGATCATTTGTAAATCCTTCAAAACTGTTGATGGATTTTAACAGATAAAAATACACAGAAAAAATTGGGTATAGTTCTTTACGGCTGTCTGGAGTAGATTCTTCACCTTTCAGTGACTCTTTTGGCAAACAAATTTTCAAAATCATTTCCAAACCAGAGAGTAACATCAATGCATCGTTTTCGGGACTATTACTAGATCCTACTCCGAATATTTCATCACTTTCGGTAAGATCGGGTGGGATATAGTTATTTTCATTAGAGATTAAGGAATCAGTAAAAATACACAATTGGTTGCAAATTGTTTTGATGATTGGCAAAACGCATTTTGAAGAATATGTCTGAACATATGGGATATGGTATACGACGGCTTCAATCCAACTCTGGAGCACAGATCCACCAGAATGCTTTTGGATTGCTTGTTGAAATATTGAAATGAAATTTCCCCTTGCATCTGAATGATTAGTTAAGTGTTGCATAATTACCTTTCTCTGGATAAAGCTTCTCAAAAGTAGTTGTAGCGTATACGTGTGCTGCAATTGACTTTAATGCTGTCAAGAAATGTGGTTGGTTTGAAAATCTTGATCTTCCTAGTTCGTTTTTTAATGTTGTCATTAATGATTTATAAATGCACTTTGCAACACTTGGTGATATTATAATAGATGACTGAGAGGAAACCAATGAAATGACTTTAGCAGCTTGTGATTTGATGGAGTAAAGCAAGCGCTCTTCAAATCGATCACAATCCAGGCATGTTTGCCATTGTGCAAGAACAAAAGCAGTTGCTAGGATCAAAATTGAATCCACATAAGTAAAACTGGATCCTGCTATTAAATTAAAACACAAAATACCAATGTTGGCCCATCCACAAAACCGGTTAACATTCATATCTGCACAAGCTGTTTCTCCTAGCACTTTAATCATATCCATATGATTCAGTTTAAACACTTTATACAGAATCTGCAACGCATAAGCAACTTGAGAAGTATTGAACTTTTTAGCATAGACTAACTGCACTTCCGATTGGGTAGCTGAAAAGTTGGCAGTTAGTTGAATATCATGGTGGGTCAAGACAAGCAGTAGCGGTTCAAGCAATCTAGAGAGTTGACGACGAAAGTAATTTACCGTAATGGTGACCGCACATACGCAGTAATCCAGGCGACACCTGCAGCATGCACTACACCATCTTCGTTATTTATAGCATCAAAAACAACAAAGAGTGACCGTGATAATGAAAATTTCTGAACGTTTTCTTTTTCTACGATATGAATGTATGACAATTTACCAAAACTTCGCCAAAATATACCAAATTTTTGAAATTGGAGTTTCTTTTGTGAAATTGGAGCAGTCAGCAATATTTCAGATATGTAAGATTCAAGTACGGGTACAGTAATTACTTTGCCAATTCTACATATCAATCGAATCACTTTGGAATGGAAATGTATGAAGTTTTGAGACAGGTAGCTCCAAAGCTATTTACATTAGAATAGTTTTAGTACTTTTTGAGTGGAAGTTTTGAAAAACCTTCCCCGAACAGTGACTTTAGTTGTTAGAGTGATAGAAATAACGACATCGAGCGCTAAAGAAAATATTTCAAATATATCCGACTAGAAAAAGTGTCAGTACATAAGCATTACGGTAACACACACATTTTGAAGAACTGCCAACCAAGTAGTGTTTCTCCAATCTGTTGAGGGACTGTAATGGATATGTCTCTCAAGTAATGTACATATACTCTGCCAAGAATTAAGAAACAAAGACTGTGTCAGTGAATTCTTGTTATTGAGAGACATTTTCATCTCGCAATTATCAACAATTTTACATAAAATATCAAACGCAGCAGTAGTAACTGATTTTCCAACAGTAACAGTTGCTAAGAAAGTCTCCGTGAGCGATTCAGATTTGCTTTGGGAGCGATAAACTTTTGATATATCATCCACTGATATTTGGAAGTAATCAGTATTCTTAGTGTCTTGAAGTGCCTTCTTTTGCTTCTCTATACTTGCACCTCGAAAATCTTTCAAATACCAAGTATTAACCAATACAGAGTTTGATATCGTATATGCTATCTTCACTGCCAATTTTAATGTAATGTCTATCATCGAATAGTTCTCTGGTGCCCCTTGTATGATTCTTAAAACCATACTCAATACCCCATAATAGAAAAAAGGCAAGTGAACTCGTTGGATTTCATCTTCGACAAATGAAAAGTGATCCATAATAAAGGTTATAACAAGACATAACTCAAGTTTGTCAATAATGTTTCTCTTACCTCTACAATCTTTCCCTCATCTTTAACATCTGTATTTAACAGCCAAAAATACAAAGTTTTCCAAAATAGAAATGGTGGTATATCAGATAGCAATACATTCGTCGTTGCAACCAACTATAATTAGCACCCATATAGCAATACGATAGATTTGAAATTCGGTAAACGTGAACTATTTTGATATATCTTGACAAGCATCATTTGGAAGACAGGTTCTAAAACCGTTTCCATGAAATCTGGTTTATCTAGTAGATGATGGATAATTTTATAAGGTCGCGCTACTCTGTTTACATCATCGTGTTCTTGCATTAGCATATTCTATTAAGTTATAAACACTTTTCGTTATATTTACCCTCAAAACTTCCATGACTATATTGTCACAATCTGGAGATTAATGAATCTATGATACCTTTTAGCCATATATAGAGCCGTCGATTTAAAGACATCTCTTTGTAAAGTACGACAGTAATAGCAGATGATATTATACGTTCCATATCCGTATCCGAAAAAGACCTTCCCAATTAATATACAATTACTACCTATTCTTGGAAGAAAATTGTGTCACCATGAGTTCCAAACAACCTCTTTTAACCAACAATTGATTATCTTCCAACAGCGAGCATAGTGCTGTAGTTAGAATTGATGTTTGATTTCCACATATCATCACCATATCTAACCTCTAGATTAATGAAAATACCTTCTCTGCTAGTAATTTTAGGCATTCTTCGAAGTAGAAAGTTCATGGCAGCATTTCTACAACTGCTAGATGAGATTATTGCTTTCCAAAAACAGGTATAAAAGTCTTGAATATTGGTAGCTTTTGAAAGTTTTTCCAAAATAATTGATCCCTAATAACTGTTATATTTCTGGTTGCATACCTTATCAAAATATTCGTTATTCTCCTCATCTAAACAAGGTAGAATTGCCAATATGAACGCTTTCAAAGTAGGCTAATAACGTAAGTTATCATTCAATCACCCCCAATTTATCTCCGAGAGGTATATAATGTGTCAGGTAGATATTCAACAGAAGTGGCTATACCATGAGACGATAAATTATAAACCTTTGTTGACATTGCAGCATGAGCACAAAATGGGAATAATCCAAAGGACCAAATAGGTAGTTCAATAGCTAATTGACTTGGCTAAATAGAATTAATGATATTACGATACTCCAATATTTGATAAAATCAGGTTATAAGCTTCTAAAGATTTTTGATGAACACCAGCTGGTAATGCTGGATTTAATGTTTGAGCAAGTCTTTTAGCTAATAATAATTTTTTTGGAGTTATAGTATATCTATGACTGACGAAAATCTGTTGATATAAGAAATCATTTGAATACTTTAGTTATTTTTGAAAGGAATCCAATGATATCTATGATGAATATGAATGTAATACCTAAAAGATGAATATGAATGTAATACCTAAAAGATGAATATGATAAATTGGTTACCTTGCCATTCAGTAATTGAGTCAAAGGTAGATAAAGCTTTTTCAATAGCACTTGCAAACTTTATATAATCTGAATTTTTAGTATAATCATTGACGTTTGATTCATTCGATTTACTCATACAAACACGCCAATCAAATGGAAATTTGTAGGTATAATTTTTCTATCTTGCAACTACCAATTCATTCAAATGAATTCAAATCAATTAAATAAAAGAATAAGGCAACCAACTAGGCCAGAGGAAGAACCTTTACTGCCAGTTCAAACTGCTCATATCACAAGTGGTGGTTTATCTCCTGCTTATGTCGGTGTATCGCATACTCAGAGGCTTCCTAAAAGAGTAATATCCTCTACCTAATTCTTAGACTACTAAAACTTCTCAAAAGTTAACTCTATTCCCTGAAGGAACTGAATCAGTACTCCCTGAACAAGATCCTGATCTACCTCATGTCATTAGAAGTAAATCAGAAAAAGATCAATGGTTTAATAACTTGGAAAGAAAGTATTTACCAAGAGTGACTGCCTATTGTGTTGCAAAGTACGTACCACACTCATTTTAACATTAGCTCGTTAAAGATGGATAAATTACTTGCTCATTTACGTCAAAAGAATCATATTCATCGAGCTGCCCCCAGACGATTCGATGAAGGTTTAAATTTCAATTCCTGATCATTATAGTTATATATACTCCATTTACATTCTCTCCTATCAAAGATATTCTTGCACAACAAGCCAGTATCCCGGATTTAGCTTCATCAACTGCTGCTGAAAGGGAAAATAATCATCCGGCCACCGTTCACGAAAACGATACATTCTACGATGCCACTGGTACTGATTTTGAAGTCAATGTAAATGGAGTAGGAAAGTCAATTCCAGCAGATGTCTCCTACGCTGATTTTGCAAAATTGATTGCACCTATTGGGGAAATATTGTATTTTGATTATGGGGTAATTGTTATGTGGGGATACACACCAGAAGAAGAGCAGCAAATATTGAACGATTTAAAACCATTTCAAGAAGATGAGTTAGGTATTTTGAATGTCCTTGATATTCGATAGATTCAAACACAACCGAGACTGAACAATTCTATTTCCATTACAAGTTGTGTTATTCTCACTAATAATTAGTTGTAATACTTTTTTACCTTTAACATTAGCTAATTGTCAACCTCGAATTTACAACGATATCATAACATTAAAGGTTTCCATATATATCATATTAACATCGATTAGAGTGCATCCAATTTTATGCTGAAGATTACTATTTCACACGCAATTGCACAATCTGTCAAATTGACTTTGTTTGAAGGATTAATTGAAGAAACCATTGAAAGTACTCGATACGTTCCAGAAAAAATGGCACAAGATGGAACCATTCATCTATCTAGGTATAAAATAAGGAAATAATTTTAGAATGGCTATAAATCAAAAAATTGGAGAGGTATATGTATTTTAATGATAATTGTAAGTTGTTTATCATGCGAATCAATGTAAATCTTGTGTCAAACGTACTTGGTATATTCGATTTGTTTGATTTGCCTAGATACCCCGGAAATATTTTGGAGTGAACCGGCTTTGGAACCACTTTATAGAGCCATTCGAGGTTATTTGGAGATTTCTCAAAGGTATAATCCGGGTCACAGTTAGCTAACCATTCAGAGTGGAATTACTAAATCAGCGTGTTGCAGTTATTTCAGATTTACTAGATATGCTTAAAGAACATTTGAATTCAAGTCATGGTGAACAACTTGAATGGATTGTGATTATATTGATTGGTAAGAATTCGGCTCTAATGTTCAGGATTTGAAATATTAATCGGAATTATCACAATTTCAGTCGATTTGACATCTTATTGGCAACAAACAAAAAGGTTAGGGATCTGATCTATTTCACTTGCACCTTTAATACGATTAAATATTTACAATATAAACATCTTTGGTATTCAGTATATTTATTTGCAAACAGTCATCATTAAACCAAAGGTTTACTGAAAAAATGAAATTTAACATTTGTAACATGATCCAAAGAAATATTATAAATAGGGTGAATAATACGCTATTTTTGAGTTTCAAGTCTACTTACCAAAGTATTTGATTCTGGTAGTATAACTGAATCCATTTTTTCAAAACAAATCTCTCCTTTCTTGATTGTGAATTTATTTTGACATAAAGATAATCCACTTAAACAGTAACAAGTATGATAAAAGTCTGGTGATCTACATCTATTAATTATTAAAAATTACTTTCCCGGTTTATCTCTCAATCCACCTAAATTGTTAGAGACATTCATTATACCACGATTTGCTTGACAGCAGCCCAAAATATACTGTTCCAATTTAGCTACAGTTAATTATACTGGCTTACTTCTATCAAACAGTTCAATCATGATAGGATTCTCGTCTCCAGACAAATCCGCTAAATGTTAAAAGAAATTTAATAAGAGTTACTGACACTACTTCTTGATCCCAAATAAGTTTCTAATAATACAATTGCACCAGCCTGCCAAAAGGAATAACATCCATCTACCAATTTGTTTGTTCTACCCTGAAACCCTCCTTCACACTGCATCTGCCTTGATACCACCCAACTCTAAAAATGTTAATACTATGAGTAATTAACTAAAAGTTGATCGAGGTCTAATAAATCCACAGTACCCAAAATACACATTGCTGCAAACCCACAGAAGGTATAACCTCCATGAGCTTCAACTCCAGGGAATGCAGACAGTCCTTTGATTTAATAACAATGTATTTCTTTTACCTCCTTCATAGGATTGACAGCGAACTATAAATTCTGCAACACCTGAAGTTAATTCAGGGGTCATCATATTCAACAATGATGCAACACTTAAAGCACAATATGATCCTCTAATATTAAAATACTTTTAAATATCAACCTGATATCAATTTCTCCAGATTCATGCATTCTAAACGATCCATCTGATTGTTTCATACGTATTAAAAACTGGTATAAAGACTCTCTGATTATGAATGTAATGAAACCAATACCTATTGATACTAGAATAAGCTTCTTCTGTACCAATAATTGCTAGCGCATTTACGGCAGCATAGGTAGTTGCAAGGTGAGATAATTGTCCTGGTCCACCAGAGTAACCCCCCGTTTGATTTTGACAACTACGAAGAGTTTCAATTGCACTTGAATCTTTTAATTCAATACTTTACATACCGTTGCTTGGTGTCTATAGGTTGATCTCTCTCCAACAAGTCCAATCCATGAAATATCCAGTAGATGATCCAAGGTTTACTCGCATCTAAACTAACATACCAACGATTTAACCCATCCTCAAACGGTTCTTCCAAAAACTGAATATGAGCATGTTTCTTTAATAAGAAAGATTGTTTTTTTAATTGTTTAATGATTGAATCTTCTACTTCAGATTGGATTTCTGAGGTTGCTGTAGACCAATCATCTTGATTAATCTTATAAGTTTGCAAAATATCTGGTTCCATGTTTTTTACAAGGAGAAAATGTTTTGACATCAATCCAATACAAATGATACAGTTATTGTTAACGTGTAAAATTTAGGAACTGAGCTATTTGATGATGAGGTTTAATGGTTTGTGAGAATTGGATTTGATCAATTGATTGAATGATTCTTTGAAACTACTCAATTAGACAATGTTATCAACCATTGATTTCTTTAATTTTTTATTGAAATCCACTCAGTTTGTCATTGGTATTTCGAATGAAATGGTTGAATGGGAGTAAGCCACTTTGGTAAAAATTCAAAAATGATTTCAACGAATTCTTTTACATTTAAAAATCTTGAATTTCAATACAAATGATTATCAAACGATGAATGATTGGTAATGGTTTGAATTGAATTCATACCGCTTCAAAATCCTATGTACTATCTAGACTTACGATGGTTGCATGCTGGAAATGGAGCGAATACTAACTACTGGTACTGGAAAGGATAGTGGCTACTACCGCTGTTCTTTTACGAACCTTCTTGTTGAAGTTTCATTCTAGTATCATTGACATT